>ML393580.1:39292-76761 GCA_005239525.1 Nicotiana knightiana
ATGAAGTATACCTCAAACATTTTAAGTTAAAATTAAGGAGGTGCCATAAGTGGAAAAGTACACCTATTAATCATGTTCTTTTTTGCAGAAAGAAATGTTACCATAAAACAATCAAATTGATGAATTATGGGAGTGAGCTTCAAACTAGTTTCACTGTTACTTTATCTCTGATTCTGTATGCAGCATCATTACTCAACTGAACTGAAGTAATTCTCAAGTATGTTATGAGTCAAAAAGCACGTGTCTGAACAAGTTGAGTCATAACATTCCCCACGTGGTAAATTCATTTATGACAATGAATTATTTATAGAAAGTTGTTCCTTTTAACTACTTGTCTGCTCCATGCCTCCAGAAATGCATGCAATAGGGAGGTGTGGAGGTCGAGCATTAAGGTTGTAGGTTAGGGGATAGTTGAGCGTTTTTTCCTCGTTTTTCTGGCTAGTCTGATAGTGTTTTATATAGGATTATTGTCCTTCCAATTACTTGTTGTCGCTCATGGTGCTGATTATTTTTCTGGTTTCTCTTGTTGTTACAGACCTTGTGTCTTTAAGCCGAGGATCTCCTGGAAACAACCTCTCTACCTTTCTAGGTAGGGGTAAGGTTTGCGTACACACTACCCTCCCCAGACCCCACTAGTGGGACTATTACTGGGTTGTTGTCGTCTTTCCCTATTTCCTTTTGGTGTTGATGGATTTCCTTTTTTTCTTTTTTTTTTCTTTTTGATGATTCATACTGTTTCCTCTTCTTTCCTTTCCTCTTGGAAGAAGGGAAGTTTCTTAAACTCACTGCTTTCCAATCCTCTCGTAGTATTCTCTCTGTAATCTCCTCATATTGAACTATATTCATTGCCTTTTCTGAATAGTGGAATCAAGTTGAGTATCCAACTAAGTTTGAGCATATCTAGAACAAACGCTTTGGCCCTTTCTAGTATTTTTAGGCCTCTCTTGATGTAGTGTAAGAATATGCAGTATGGGATTGAAGTTGTCTTTTTAAGTAATGGAAGACGGAAAGAAGAATGGAGGATAGAGTAAGACCACCTTTTTAGGTTAAGTCGACCACTCCTTAGTTTAACTGCTAGGAATAGGAAGAGTTGAAGAGAGTGAGGGATTGTCTGATATATGTAAGTGCTTGTTGCATTGCTTTAGGAAGCAATAACATCACATCGCTCTATCATATTCTCCAGCATACCATGCCAAATGCTATTTTACTATTTGAGCAGAGTACCAGGCTACTAATAAATCTGTTCTTTGAAAAAAATTGTTCCTTAGGTTAGCTGTAACATTCAGTTTTTTTTTTATAAGATAAGCTAAAAGGTTAGCTGTAGCAAAGCATTTTTGGATGTGATACAATTTAGAAATTTCGGGACTTCGATTTTGCCTGATTAGAAAGAATCTTCGGGTTAGTTAGGAGGATGGTATGACCATTTGTTTACTTTTGTCTCACTGTTTTATGTTGCATTACCATTTGTTGGAGGGATGGACTCTGAAAATTTGCTTGTTGCTTGTCGAAAAGAAACAGAGGAAATGAGATTTGCATGTTTGATTATGTTCAACTTTCCCTTTATGGCATATTTACCTGATAATGGTGGTGTAACCATTTCCCATCAATTTATCTCATTTTTTTATATACGTTTTTAACAGGTGCACCAATTGCAGGATCTGCAGTAGAACAGGTTGAACGGATTGTAGGTTATGTAAGTATTGGGTATCCTTTTGGTTTAATGGCCTCAATCCTCTTTGGTCGACATCACAAAAACATATTAAAATCACCCAAACCAAAGCTCTTCATCATGGGCACACAAGACGGATTCACCAGCATTAAGCAGCTAAACAACAAGCTTAGATGTGCAGCAGGACGTGTTGAGAAACATCTTATTGAAGGTATTGGCCACTTTGAGTTGGAAGGGCCTGCCTATGATTCTCACATGGTAAATCTTATTGTAGAATTCATCGACAGTTTATAGGGTTTCCACTTTCCACCTGGTGTTGCATGAGAAGCGTTAACCGTTTAGGCATTATCATAAAATGGTGCTTTCTGGCTGGTCTTCTGATGGCCTTCCGCTGAGTGGATATGTGGATGTACGCTGTGATGATCCAGATAAATGTGTGTGTTTCTGAACCCATTGAGATAACGAACCATGTTAAATTTCCGACACCTGATTCTTACAAGAGATGTGGAGTTGGGCTGTTTTTGAGGTGGGAGATAAGGTATTGGTAAAGGGTGGCTACTGCTTTCATGATCCTAAGTTGTGTATTTTAGTTGCATTATCTCTTGGCTGTGCAGATTAGGAAGTAGGACTTCCTGAGCCGAGGGTCAATTGGAAACAACCTCTCTGTCCCATCGGGATAGGGGTAAAGCGTACCACTACCCTCTCCAGACCCTAATTTTACTGGGTTGTTATTGTAGTTGTGCAGATTAGGACTCTTGTATGAGCTATAATAATGTGTGCATTTAGAACAGCCTGCACAGCTTGGCAAGAAAAGGAGTATCTTTCTTTTTCCGTGTTCTTTTGTCGAGAAGAGAATACGTATAGTTATTCTCAACTCGTTTGGGATTGAGGCTTAGTTGTTATTGCTTAACAGTTTTTTCTCGGGAAAATGATATTTTGTGTTTTTGCTTCCAGATTTCATTTTTTCTTATAGTTTTTGGGGGATAAATACATGGCCAAGTAGTGGAGCATAGAAGAGTTAGAAGACAGGACAATTAAAATTTTCTTGTTTATGCTCTTTTAAGATCTTGTGTAACTTGTTTGAAACTGAAACATAGTTATTGTTGTCGTGATCGTTGTTTTAAAGTTTTCCTAATACCAGTTTTCCTAATATAGGTATTATTATGTCAAACTAATCAGAACTTTCACATGTGGGAATTTTTGTTTTGTGAAAATATAAGTGAGGAGAGAACAAAATTCTCGCGAATAAGATATAAAACTCAAACTTATTAGATACAATTATTGTGCGAATAAGATATAAAACTCAAACTTAATAGATACAACTCTTATCTATGCCTTATGGACTCTATTGGTGCTCTAGCTGTCCGAAAGCCAACAACAACTACTTGTGTAGGTTGATTGTAAAGAAAGAAACCAAGAGGCTGCTAGCAAAATAGCCACAAATTAGAGTTGTACAAAAGGTATTTGAAGTTATTATTTTACTTAAAAGATCACTTCAATAACAGTTGTTCGTATTCGACTATATTCACGGTGGTTTTAAAGTGGAAGTGAATCAATTAACATGTTATTAAAAGATTCTCAACCAAAAGATACAGTCGAATTCCTTTGAGGAATCTGATTTCGATGACATGAAAAACCCGAATCGCTATCTGATTTCAATTGTGTATCATTCAAATAGCGTTCTTGTCGGCTTATGCTGCAGATGTATATTATTGAATTGTTGCCAATCGGAACAGAAGCAAGTCTCGGATATGTGGCAGATCAACATCCATCAACTATAGGAGCAGTAAATCCTTGTACATATTTCTTCTGAGGAAACTTCAGAAGTTTTCGGCTGTAAACTGTACAGTGTTCCCTGGATATTGCCTACTTCAGGTATCCATTTTTGGTGTAGAAAGCTTTTGCTTTGCTGCAAACACACTAGTTTTCGGCTTCGGCAACTGCTAAAGGAGGGAGGCGGCGGGGGTTAGGGTGAAGAGGATTTGGGGTAACGGCTGAAGGGAAAAGAGGTGGGGTGGCTGGTGGAAAGGGACGGCGGCTGGAGGAAGGATTTGTGTATGACATGTATCAAAGTATAGAGGGAGAAAATAGTGTAACTGAATAGCCTATTTAGTGGCTTAGAGGTAGGAGCTAATTAAAATTAAATATTTTACTATAAATATTAAAACTTATCTATAGAATATAATTTTTTTAAATATTATTTATTTAAAATAAATAAAATGTTAACGCAATCTAATAAAACATTTCAGCCTCATATTTACAGGCTTCATCAAACACTGAGCACACTCTCATGGCGTCTAATCCAATTCCTCCTACATCATTCAGACCACCAAGAACCGACCCATTAACCCAAAAAAATCTCATCATACCCGGGTCCAAATCCATTGACCCGAATTCTTCACTGAATCTTGAGAAGCTAAAGGAGAAAGAAGCAAAAGAGAGAAAAGAAGAAACCAATAAAAAGATAGCTTCACAAAAAGCAATATCCATAATTCTACGTAGAGAAGCTACAAAAGCAGTTATTGAGTATAAGAAGAAAAAGGGGAATTCTAAGAAGCTTTTGCCACGTACTGTTCTTGAAGCTCTTCACGAACGTATTACTGCTTTGCGTTGGGAATCTGCTCTCAAGGTTCGTGTTTTTTTTTTTTTGGTAGTTATTTTGAGTTTTTATTCTGAATTTTGCAACCCAAGTTTGGAATTTTTCTGAGAACTGATAATTGTAGTGCAAATTTCTTTCTGGAGTGCGGAAGGTACAATCATAACTGCATATGGTACAATTGCTGAAGCACATATTGAGTTTGTAATTTTGGAGCCAAAGTTGGAATTTTTCTGCGAATTGATAATCATGGTGCATTTTTTGTTAGAGTGGTGCAATGTTTTGTTTGGACTGAGGAAGGTACTGTTATAACTGGCTATTGTACAACAAATGTGAAGCACTTGTTGATTTTTCTTATTTCCTAATCTTGGAATCCAAATTGGAATATTTCTGGGAATTGAAAATTATGGTGCATTTTTTTTTGTTTGGACGGAGGAAGGTACTATTATAACTGCATATTTTACAACACATTTGATGCACATATTGAGTTTTTACTTTTTAATGCTCTTTTTGTTTCTTCACTTTGGAAGCCAAGTTGGATATTTTTTACTGGGAACTGATTATGATGGTGCAGTTTTGTTTGGACTGAGAAATGTAGAATCATAAGTTCGTAATGTTTTCCTTTGTTCAAGTTGATTCATGCTGCATTGCTAGGAGAGTGGTTTCTACGAACCAAATGCCATTGCTGAGCATATGAAAGATGATTTCTGTTTACTGATTTTTTATGTTCATGTGTTACCAGACCCCACTTGTGCGAACTCACTGAGTTGTTGTTGTTGTATGTTTATGTGTTAGAGGAACCATTTGGTTATGTTTTGGCGGTGATTAAATTCTGTAGAGGCGCCCGAAGCATTATCATGATTCCCTTTTGGGCTTTCAGGTCTTTGAACTCCTCCAGGAGCAGCTTTGGTACAGGCCCAACGTGGGTATTTATATCAAATTAATCGTCATGCTTGGGAAATGTAAGCAACCCGAAAAAGCTCAATCCCTATTCGAGATGATGGTGGAAGAAGGCTGTGTCGTGAATCAAGAAGCTTACACTGCTCTTTTGTCTGCCTATAGCCGCAGCGGTCTTTTTCACAAAGCTTTTTCTATCCTAGAAGAGATGAAGAACACTCCAAACTGCCAACCTGATGTCTTCACATATACCATCCTGATGAAGTCCTGCCTTCAGGTGTATGACTTCGATAAAGTGCAAATCCTGCTTTCGGACATGGATTATGTGGGAATTAAACCCAATACAGTAACATATAATACACTCATTGATTCCTATGGCAAAGCAAAAAGGTTTGGTTACTTTTCAGCGTTATAGTTCTATTTCTGATTTTCCACCTTAGCTGACAAGAAAGTTTTAATTATGCACAACTGGAACTTGAGTTTTCTACCTAGTTGTGAAATGAGCTCCACGACGTTATCTAACTTTTGGCTCTCTGCTATCTTTGCTTACTAAAATGTTTTATATTGTTGATATCATTTTCTCGACACAAGTGTGGGCATTAGTTTGTATTGATAGGGAAATTGATTCGGTTATTCTTTTAATTGCCGAAGGTTCAAAGAGATGGAATCCACACTTGTTGAAATGCTGCGGCGAAGAGACTGCAAGCCAGATGTGTGGACCATGAACTCAACATTGAGAGCATTTGGTGGCAGTGGGCAAATAGAAATGATGGAAAAATGCTATGAGAAGTTTCAGAGTGCTGGAATTGAACCAAGCATTAAGACATTTAACATACTCTTAGATTCATACGGGAAAACAGAAAATTATGAGAAAATGAGTGCTGTAATGGAGTTTATGCAGAAATACCATTTTTCATGGACGATAGTTACCTATAATATCGTAATAGATGCATTTGGAAGGGCTGGGGATTTAAAGCAGATGGAATTTCTTTTTAGGCTGATGCAGTCTGAGAGGATAAAACCAAACTGTGTTACTCTTTGTTCACTTGTAAGAGCATATGGGAAGGCTGGTAAAGCTGAAAAAGTCGGAGCTGTTTTGCGATTCATTGAGAATTCTGACGTGGCGCTTGACACAGTGTTTTTTAACTGCCTAGTGGATGCATATGGGATGATGGGATGCTTTGTGGAGATGAAAGGGGTACTTGAGATGATGGAAAGAAGCGGATGTAAGCCAGATAAGATAACATACAGAAGTATGATTAAAGCCTATTCAGTAAATGGAATGAGTAGCAAAGCGACGGAGATGCGAAACCTACTTGCCTCACTGGAAAAGGCGCGATAGCTTCTTAGTTCAAAGGGCTAGGAATTCCAATGGACAAGAAGGTGTTTTTACGATCACTTGCCTTTGGTATGATAACTTCTGAGATGCCGTTGTTGTGGCTTCAGATAGAGGTGCAAGAGTTCTTAGTCGCCTCAGCGTTGAACTGAATACTGTCAGCTAAGGAAAAGGATTGTCACTAAACAGCTTAATTTGCCAATGAACACAATCAGGTAAATTGTTCGAAGTGCCTTGATATACAACCAGGTCTAGTGTACCCTCTCTTTTCCCCTTTCAATCCCATAGGATTCAGTGCCTAAAATCTTGTTTTTTCCTGCGTAAAATTTATCTCACACCATCATAGATTGTCCAACATAAGACACTGTAGTATGGCTGTTGTTAGATCTGTATGTAAATCGTCTAATGGTAATTTTTCCCATTGATCTTTTACCTGGAAATTTGTACTGACAAATAGGGGAGATGGACAAAATACCTTTTTCGACTTATATATGGATTCCCATGAAATTTTGCTTTACAGTTATTTGTCCATCAGCTTTGGTATTCCAATATGCTGAGGCAAATCATGGTGTCGCTGCTCTGCTCATTATTTGTGTTAGTTTTTATGAAAACCTACCCGTCCATTGTTTTTGGTTTAAGGAAAGCATTTTGATTCATTTTCTGGAAACCAAAGAGCTTTAGTAAACGAGCCCTATTGTGGTCCGGCCTTTCCCTGGACCCCGTGCATAACGGGAGTTTAGTGCACCGGGATGCCCTTGTTAAAGAGCTTTTAGTAAACGAGCCCTATTGCTCCCATTTTATCAGTTTCTGGTTGCCATGTTAAGTACAAAGATTGGTTTGATTTATGAGAGAACCTTTACTACTTCTTTAACATTTGACCTCTGTGTTTTGATGTCCCTGAAAATGTATTTACTGATCTTGTCAGCTGGAAGTGGATTGTGGTTGAGAGGAGCAGTCAATGCAGCTTAGACCACCAACACAGAATCAGTTTTCCAAGGCCATGATTATGCCAACTTAGGCTTCCATCAGTCTCTTGAGGATCAATTGAAGTAGCAGTCAAACAATTGTCTTTCTCAAATGTGCCTAAGAAATATTCATTAGGACAAACAACAACAAACCGAGTGAGGGAAGGTAGCATGTACGCAGACCTTACTGTCATCTTGTGAAGGCAGAGAAGAAACTAAGGTAGAGAAATTGTGTCTGATAGACCCTTAACTCAACTCAGGAAAAGCATAGTGACAACATTGTTGAACTGTTCACTATGACAAAATCATTGTTATATCTTAGAATGATTACATATCTAATTGGAAGGGAGCCTTGGCGTAACTAATGAAGTTGCTACCATGTGACCAGGAGGTCACGGGTTTGAGCCGTAAAAACAGCCTTTTGCAGAAATGCAGGGTGACTGCGTACAATAGACCCTTGTGGTTCGGCCCTTCCCTGAACCCCCCACTAATGCACCGGGCTGCCCTTTTATTACATACTAATTGGACCATAATGTTATGCTTTTGCTATTAACTTTCTATGTGTTAAGAAAATTGTAAGGGGTCGTTTGGTTTGAATGCGGCTTATGCTGGGATAAGTTATCCTGGTATTGTTTTTTATCCACTGTTTGGTATGCTGTATTAAAAATGACAATTGTATAATTTCTAAGAAGAAGGTATAAGTTATCCCGATACTAATTACCCCACCCTTTACAAGATATAAGTTATCTAGGTACTGATTTTAATCCTGGGATAGCTTATACCAGGTTTGCTAACCAAATAAAGTATTAAGGTGATATTAAATTTTTATATCAACACTATAACTTTTTATACCTCATACCAAACGACTCCTAAATGGTTTGGTGGTTGATTTCAGCACATATCCAGTCAATTCTAATCACTAATCCGTGGAATATTCGTCATTAAAATCAAAATTATGTCAAACTAGGTAATGTAAAATGGGAAGAATTTTCAAGCAGTAGCATCAATGTCTTATCTGATGGGTACATTTACAAATATAAAAATTATTAAAATTGTCCTAGCATTCCATCTCATTAAACAATATCAAGATGTCAAAGTTCCAAACAAAGAAAGAGTAAAACATATAATAAAAAAAGATACAATGACTGAATAAAACCAAATTCTCACGAAATTAAAAAAAAAATTGCAATTTTGGCTCCCTACGTATAGATAATCTCTAAATTTGGCCTTCATCTTATCGATTGAGCACACAACATATTTCCTTTTTGTAATTTCTTGAATTTAATCATTGACACCAACGTCTGAGTTAGTAACATCCTGTTTAGGGGTATTATCAATTTTAGCCCGTGCTAGAAATTATTTATATTTGGTAGTCGAAAAAGTGTACAAAATTTGTATATAACATACAAAATGTATATATATACAAATAATATATAAATATATATATATTTTTTACTATTATTTTTACAATGGCTATTCAGTGTTATTTTTCCTCCTAACTATGCATCACTTTTGCTATTAAGTTTTGGGACAAACAAACGTGTAAGGAGATTTAATTCATGAAGTAGTTTTTCACACGCACACGTACCATTTCATCAAATCAATGCATAGTATTAAAAAGGGAAAAAAAAAGCATATATGCTAAAATAGATTAAGGAGGTCCTTGATTAGACATCCTAATCATTTAGAGGTAATTATACTCTCTACCCTTCGAGAGGTAGGGGTAATGTTGGTACCAAACGCACACGCAAATATACGTATTTTTGTATGCTATAATAATAAATTAAGTGTCGAACCCACATAGGCTTGTGTAGACTACTCACAATTTACTATAATTGTTATTTAATCAAGCCAAAATAAAAATTCAATAATGTAACTATGCTATACTACGTTTCTAAGAAATAACTAATTATCAAGTAACGAGTTGATTGTTATGTATTCAATAAAGACAAGTATTCCAGGGTTGTGATCGATTCACCATTCGTATTGTGTTCTAATTAACTCTCCCTTTCATATAATTACTCATGGTTGCTAAATAATCGATAAATGCTCTCATAACCTTCTCCCGAAACACTGCTCGCCTATTCTCAATAGATTAACGCCTATATTCCTATGAAACTAATCTATCAGAACGCACTAAGATTATGATATTTAATTAGGCACAGTGACTAGGTATATTCCTATCCTAACCACAAATCCGCTCTCCTGAAGGGTTAAGATCGCGCTCTCTTCAATTATTCTCTAATCTATACACGACTTTCCCAATCATAGCATAGATAGTATATAGCACCTAACTGCTGGCCAGACAATTAAGCAATTAAACATAGAATTGAAGAAACAACCATATATTGAGTGAACTATAATCAAGGTTAAGTTAATGTCGAATAACAATATTCATGGCTAAATCACAACCCCAGAACAATGGGTGTTTAGCCACTCATACTTAAATCAAACAATTGCATAAGTGTTGGATTAATTGTAAATACTAGAAAAGGATAAAGAAAACTGAGAATCCTTCGCTCCCTAGTAATTCCGTGTGTATTCTCCCTCCAAAGTGGCATCCAACCCTTCAAAAATAAGCTTAGACTTGCTTTTATACGTGTTGGGTAGGTTTAGGGCCGAAATAACCGTGTCCCGGGCAAAATATGACAAAATTCTCGTCACCGGCGCCCTGGCTAGCGCCAGGCGCCCACCAGGGCGCTGCCCCATATTTAGCTACTGCCCACAGCGCCACAGGTGGGGCTGGGCGCTACCTGTGGCACCCAAATTTGCCGATTTCCCGGTTTCGTCCGTTTTGACTCTAATTTCGCGCGTTTCGCCCCCAATTGATCCCGAATCATTCCTAAACATAAAAATACTTCAAATTAATATAAATCATCATATTTAACATCTAAAACTCACGAAACAAAACTAAAATATGAGGCGATATACATCGAAATATATACACTTTAAGCTAAACATCAACACCCCACACTTAGACTCTTACTCGTCCTCGAGCAATGGGACAATCTACTACCCTTCAACACGTACAAAGTTCATTATCAAGGAGTATTTTACTTTTCAATCACACACCTTACCCTTTGACTATGATCGATACTGGTAATCAAGTATGAACATACCCTTCTTTAAACATGCCCAAGTATAAGTACTCTATCAATCATACCAACAACCTAATTGCAACCACCCAACCTCAAGAGTCAACTTGCAACCACTAAGCCCTCTCAATTCACGCACCTACCCAACAAGAAAGTTTACAATATTACCAATCGTTCATGAGATCATGTGCCCTCACCAACAAACAAAAGAGTGAATATGACTAGTCCACACATTCAAATATGTTTTTGAACATAATTTAAGGACATCCCACAATTGAACAAGAATTCACTCACTCTCACAAAGAATTCATATGCATCCTGTGGTCGTACCATAAGCTTGCCCTTAGTGTAGATCTCCACTAATTCAAGTTAGCCAAATCTAGGATCAATTAGGACTTTTAAGGTTGTAATGTAGGCTAAGGGACGGGTAGGATATATTTAGGAATAGTGACTAACCCTCCTAAGCACTTTAATACACTACCTTCACAAATCAACACATATTCTTCTCAACAAATTCCTTTGCCACAACTCATATTCAACATCGCCATTTTTTCAATTAAGCACTTCTATATTTTCACTAGCACAAATTAATAAAAATTTGTGGTGTGTATCTTTTTGTACATACTTTTACAATCATTTTTTTCTTTTTTTTTTCTTTCCTACACACACTCCATACATGAAGATTCAATGGCTAATGACTTTTGAATACAATTTTAGTGCACCAATGGGCCCTTCCATGGCTCCACTCAAAAGCTAATCCCCAATATCTCATCTTACTTCTTTTAGCGACTAAGTGCCTTAGGAGGAAAAGATGAAAAAATCTCAATTTAAGAACAAATAGGGGTACGACTTGTAATGTGGGCACCAAAGAAAAGGTCGAAAGGCTCGAAGGGGATAGCAATGGAAAATTTAATTTTCATGTGACAAGCACATCCATGATCAAACAAGAAAAATGCCTACGTCATCCCCTAGACTAGCATAACCTACAATTTCGCTTCGATTTACACACGGGACAAGTTCTAGACTACACAGGATAACATATAAAATCACTAAACCTCACTCTCACATTGCACATGACTCAATCACAACGGTTTTGTTCAACTCTCAAGTCAAGCAAGCACACATAATTGAGAGAATTAAGCAATATCACACTATGTGGCATACAACTGAGCTAAGGCGTCACAAAATAGGCTATTTATTTTTACTCAAGCATCACATGTCAAAGAAAATACAAGGGAAAGCAGAATGTATGTCATAACCTAATATGCCGGCACCAAACATGTCAATGGGTATTTCTAAGTTACTCAGTTTCTTCCTAACTGCTAATTTTTTTTTTTAAGTACCCGATTCAAGCTACACCCTTGGAAAAGAACTGGCGCCCAAAGAAAAACCAAAGGATACTACCTACCTATCCTAAAAAAATAAAAAAAAAATTTGGTGTTTTTTAAATCGGACTTTATCCCTTAAGAAAATTGTCCAACAGATCCATCATCGGGAAAAGTCCGAGCTTTTTCTATTTTTTTTATTTTTCTTTTCGTTTCTTAACTAAAAAAGAAATTATACAATTACACTTCACTTCAGAAAGTAGTTTCCTCACCCCACACTTAAGTTATGCGTAGTCCTTGATGCATGATCACAAAGAAAAACATTAAAACAAGGGTGAGAAATACTCCCTGAGACTCTCTCGGGAGTCTCAGGGACAATTTCGCCTACGTCATCCCCTAGACTAGCATAACCTACAATTTCGCTTCGATTAACACATGGGACAAGTTCTAGACTACACAGGATAACATAGAAAATCACTAAACTTCACTCACACATTGCACATGACTCAATCACAACGGTTTGTTCAACTCTCAAGTCAAGCAAGCACACATAATTGAGAGAATTAAGCAATATCACACTATGTGGCATACAACTGAGCTAAGGCGTCACAAAATAGGCTATTTATTTTTACTCAAGCATCATATGTCAAAAAAAATACAAGGGAAAGCAGAATGTATGTCATAACCTAATATGCCGGCACCAAACATGTCAATGGGTATTTCTAAGTTACTCAGTTTCTTCCTAACTGCTAAAAAAATAATTTTTAAGTACCCGATTCAAGCTACACCCTTGGAAAAGAACTGGCGCCCAAAGAAAAACCAAGGGATACTACCTACCTATCCTAAAAAAAATAAAAAATCTTTTTGGTGTTTTTTAAATCGGACTTTATCCCTCAAGAAAATTGTCCAACAGATCCATCATCGGGAAAAGTCCGAGGTTTTTCTATTTTTTTTATTTTTCTTTTCGTTTCTTAACTAAAAAAGAAATTATACAATTACACTTCACTTCGGAAAGTAGTTTCCTCACCCCACACTTAAGTTATGCGTAGTCCTCGATGCATGATCACAAAGAAAAATATTAAAACAAGGGTGAGAAATACTCCCGGAGACTCTCTCGGGCCTAGCTCAGACATGATTCTCAATCTTTAGAGTCGGGATGACCCCATACTTAAGCTCAAATATGCCCCTTAACTTCAACTTTTGGGTACTCATACTTCCCCTACTCTGCAAAATAAAAACAACACAAAACTCGACACTTAAAAAAATTAAAAAATAAAAGATATACAGGATGGGTTGCCTCCCAACAAGCGCCTTATTTATTAGTTGTGGCACGACTCTGCTACTCTGTTCAGGCTGGGTGCTTTCTCTTCTTCTTTCTCCCATGAAGCCTAGCCTTTTTGCACGCTCTTAACGGGTCTCCTTTTTCATCTATGACTCTTTTCTCAATTATATTTACACCCTCAGCTTGCAACACCACCTCCTCTGGATCACTGCCATTCACATAAGGACTCTGCTCTATTCCCTTCAAGTCGACCACAGTAATCATGCACAGGTCTTCATAATGCTTTGGGAGTTTAAATGCCTTGTACACATTAAAAGTGACCTCCTCATCGTCAACTCTCATTTTTAACTTCCCTGACCTCACATCAATAATTGCTCCACCAGTAGCTAAGAATGGTCGCCCCAAAATAATGGGCACTTCCTTATCTGCCTCGTAATCAAGCACAATAAAATCAGCGGGAAGAATAAACTTTCCCACTCGAATTAACACATCCTCAATAATTCCTTCCGGCATAATTAGCGACCTATCTGCTAACTGTAAAGTGATTGTGGTAGGTCTAAGAACCCCCAATCCGAGTTTCTTGAACAAAGAAGATTGCATCATACTAGCCCTAAATCACACAGGGTTCTACCAACTTCTTGTTTTCCAAGAGACAAAGGAATTGTGAAACTCCCAGGATCCTTCAACTTAGGAGGAAGTTTACTCTGAACTCTGGCACTGCACTCTTCAGTAAGTGCAACTGTTTCAAACTCTGCATGTCTTTGTTTATTTGCCACAATATCTCTAAGATACCTCGCATACTTAGGCACTTCTTGCAAAATTTCCACCAAAGGAAAATTCACACTCACTTGGCTCAACATATCTAGGAATATCTTGTACTTAGCATCATCTTTTTGCCTCTGCAGCCTTTGTGGAAATGGAGGTGGTGGCCTTGTTTCAAATACTGGCTCGGGTCCTTTATCATCTTTCTCATTCCCCTCAACTGGCTTGGGAACTAATTCTCCTTCAGGATGAGCTGTATTCTTCTTTGTCTTTGGAGATTCTTCTAGTATTCTTCCATTTCTCAAGGTAATTGCATTGATTTGAGCCTTAGGATTGGCCTCAATATCACTAGGAAGAGCTCCTACTGGTATGGTATTTTGGGCACTAGCAAGTTGTCCCATTTGGCGTTCATAATTTCTCATTGCTGCTGCTTGGGCCTGGTGATCAACCAATTGAAAGCTAGTTGGTCTTTCATCATTCTCTTCATAATTTCCTCAAGGCTAGCTGATTATTCAGCTTGAGGTGGTTTGTATCTTTGTTGAGGTGCTTGAGGCCGATATTGATTCTGATTGCCTTGATTTCCACCCCAAGAGAAATTTGGGTGGTTCCTCCAGTTGGGATTGTAAGTGTCCCCATACTGATTTGTTTGGCCTCAATTTACATTACCCACAAAATATACAGACTCTGGATTTGCTGGGCATAGATTGCTTATGTGACCCTCTCCACAGACTTCACAAAATACTTGAATCTGTTGAACTGGTTGCACTGGCTGGGCCTATTGTAGTGGTTGAGACTGTTTCTTGTTAATGATCAGGGTCATCTAATTGACTTGGTTAGTCAATGTAGAGATCTGAGCTGACAATCCTGAGACAATATCTAGTTCAAGAACCCCTGGTGACTTTTGAACCACATTCATTCCCATCTCACCTTGCCAGTCCGGATTGCTTTTGGAGAATTTATTCAATAATGCAAATATTTCATCATAATTCTTCTCCAATAACTGACCTCCAGCTGCTGCATCTACCACAATTTTTGTTTGGAGATGGAGCCCCTCAATGAAAGTGTGAACTAACACTTCGTTTGTCTGATTGTGATGAGGACAGTCTCTGAGTAGCCCCTTGAACCTTTCCCATGCTGAATATAAAGATTCGCCTGCTTTCTGTTTAAAGGAGACTATCTCACTTCTGATCTTTGCAGTCTTGCCTGAAGGGAAGAACCTTGCCAGAAATTTTCTCACCAAATCGCTCCATGTTGTAATGGAATTAACTGGGTCTGCCTTTAACCATCACTTTGCTTCTCTCAACATAGAGAATGGGAAAAGCGTGAGCCTCACATAATCTGGCATGACCCCGGCAGTGATATAAGTAAGTATCACTAATCTCCAAGAAGTTCAGAATGTGCTGCTGAGTATCCTCGTGTGGAAGACTCATAAACTGCCCGTTTGCATGAAGTAACTGGATCATGCTCTGTTTCAGCTCAAAGTGCCCAGTGATTCTGGGCTTCACGATGCTGGAGGTAACATTAGCAATACAGGGCATTGCTACCTCCTGAACGACCATGTGTTGGTCTTCTGCCATGTTCACAGGAATTTGAATAAGGTCCTGAATATTGTCTGTATCCCTTGCTTCCCTCAACCTCCTGTGAAATGTTCTCTCAGGTTCGGGGTTAAAGCCGTCAAGTCTGTCCTGTCTTTTGACCCTACGCATTCAATAAACTTGTTCCTGAGATTAGAGTTACAATCAAGTAACGTTAGACTAGACAAAATAAATAATTAAAGCAAAAACTAGAAAGTAGTCTATATTCAAGTCCCTGGCAACGACGCCAAAAATTTGTTGGTCCCAAACGCACACGTAAGTATACGTGGTCGTACAAGTAATATAGTGATACATCAAGTGTCGAACCCACAGAGACTTGTGTAGACCACTCACAAATCTCTATAATTGTTATTTAATCAAGCCAAAATAAAAATCCAATAATGTAACTATGCTATACTACGTTTCTAAGAAATAACTAATTATCAAGTAATGAGTTGATTGTTGTGTATTCAATAAATACAAATATTCCAGGGTTGTGATGGATTCACCATTCGTATTGTGTTCTAATTAATTCTCCGTTTCATATAATTCACTCATGGTTGCTAATTAATCGATAAATGCTCTCATAGCCTTCTCCCGAAGCACTACTCGCCTATTCTCAATAAATTAATGCCTATATTCCTATGAAATTAATCTATCAGAACGCACTAAGATTACGATATTTAATTAAGCACGGTGACTAGGTATTTTTCTTATCCTAACCACAAATCCGCTCCCCTGAAGGGTTAAGATCGCGCTCTCTTCAATTCTTCTCTAATATATACACGACTTTCCCAAGCATAGCATAGATAGTATATAGAACCTAACTACTGGCCAGACAATTAAGCAATTAAACACAGAATTGAAGAAACAATCATATATTGAGTGAACTATAATCAAGGTTAAGTTAATGTCGAATAACAATATTCATGGCTAAATCACAACCCCAGAACAATGGGTGTTTAGCTACTCATGCTTAAATCAAATAATTGCATAAGTGTTGAATTAATTATAAATACTAGAAAAAGATGAAGAAAACTGAGAATCCTTCGCTCCCTAGTAATTCCGTGTGTATTCTCCCTCCAAAGTGGCGTCCAACCCTTCAAAAATAAGCTTAGACTTGCTTTTATACGTGTTGGGTAGGTTTAGGACCGAAATAGCCGTGTCCCTTGCAAAATAGGACAAAATTCTCATCACCGGCGCCCTGGCTAGCGCCGGGCATCCACCAGGGCGCTGCCCCATATTTAGCTACTGCCCACAGCGCCACAGGTGGGGCTGGGCACTACCGGTGGCACCCAAATTTGCCGATTTCTCGATTTCGTCCGTTTTGACTCTAATTTCGCGTGTTTCGCCCCTAGTTGATCCCGAATCATTCCTAAACATAAAAACACTTCAAATACTCACGAAAAAAAGTAAAATTTGAGGCGATATACATCGAAATATATACACTTTAAGCTAAACATTAGTAGCACTGCGTACATATTACCCTTCCAGACCCCACTTGTGAGAAACTACTGGATTTGGAAGGAAGCTTATTTTTGACCTCCAAAATATAACTTTTTTAAGAGTGAATCGATTATGTTAAGTTTAAAAGCGAATACAATTATGAGTTATATGTCACGCCCCAAAATCGAGGGACGTGACCGACACTCGATCGGGTGACCCCCAGTCAAGCGAACCCGATTTGCCTTTCTTACCCAACGCGTTTCCCCGGGTTTATAACATACATTATTTATGTGAAACAGTGAGATAAGCTTAAAAGTGCGTGGATATCACATTAAGTCCAGTTTATACATATAGATACGCCAATTTCCGATATGGACCACGATTACAAATACACACGACCACAACCCAAAATATAAATATACGCCCACGTAGTGTCTACAGAGCCTCTAAGAGTACTAGGTACTTATACAATACATGCCAGCAACAAGGTCCCATCTATACCTTACAATACATAATACACTCAAAAGGAGAAGGCCCGAACTACACATGGCCCCGAGAAGAAATGGGGCTCACCAGTACAGCTGAAAAGGATGAGGAGAAAGCACCACTAACAGCGAGCTGAGCAACCTGCTATGGATCCACCTACATCCATATAAAAGATGTAGCACCCCCGGAAAAAGGGACGTTAGTACTGTGGAATAGTACTAGTATGTATAAACAAACTTTATCCCAAGTACAGTCAAGCAATACACAATTAAGGAACAACAATAGAACCAATTAATCAATGCACCTGGAANCTCGGCCTCCCTTATCACCACAACCCATCATCCTACCCATCATCCTTATTACTTCGTGTTGCGGCGCGCAACCCGACCCCGCCTGACAAATTTAATTCACAACACAATCATAAACAATTTCATCACAAGAATCACCAATTCAAGGAATACAAATTCATAACAACTACTCATTTATTTGGGCCCAAGGCACCACAACATCTATCAAGTAGAAATTTCATGAACACGGTGTTGCAACATTCGTTCAATTCAGTTACATTGTTTCACAATACTCTTTTTCATTACTTTTCACGTATGGATTTCAACTATTTTACACATTCCCACATTTGAGCACATTATCAATCTTTCGTTCATTGCCCATCAAGCACCTTTTTCAACTTCATACAACACAGTAGCATGACAATCAACCAGGAAGAATCAGAGAATAAAATCTCACGTCTTAACACGTTGAACAGTCAATTCACATATTTCCAAATAAGGTACACATACCACATACTCGAACCAACAAGAGAATTCTATGAAGGTTAAAGTTAGCCATATATACCTGGGGTCAAAATTCCTTTTTCCTTTACTCACGACTCACCGGACCGACTAGTACCGTCAATCTAGCTCACAATTAAACATATTCAACTCAAAATCGAGAGCCATGCATACAATTTGAACCCTTTTAAAGCATTTATCGACTGCTATGTGACTCCCCCCTTGGATTGCCAACCCTTCATTTGTGAACCTTACCCCAACCCGCTTCCTCTTACTAGATTATGGACATTAATGAACATGAATGCAAGGTATAAACTTATATTTTCAAGAATTAATTCATGGGAGTCCCCCTTTTGTTTAAAATCAGAAAATTAATGAAAAGGGTTTGAGGATTCTTACCTGTTAAAATGAAGAAGAAGATGATTACTCGAAATTTCCAGGCCTAAGTGACTTTGAAAATCCAATTGGTAAAGATGAGGCTTTCTCTCTCAAGAACCCTCTCTCCCCTCTCTCTAATTTTGTTCAGAAAATGGTTAAAAATGAAGGGGAGGGTGTCTTAATGAACTGGGATCGGGTTTCAAAAATTAGAAAAATAGGGCCCGTCACAAGAATGCGGTCAGGAATGCGATCGTATTCCTGACATGCGATTCGCAGATCTGACCGCATAATGGCCCTCAAGATGGGCTAAAAATCCAGAACACACTGCCCAGGTATGCGACCAATTGTGCGATCCGCATACACGTTGTGCGATCGCATACTGGACCGCATAGTTGACTTCAAATAGGGCAGTATTCTGCCTAGGTATGCGACTATTATGCGGTCCACATACACGCTGTGCGATCGCATAGTGCGTCACATAGCACCTATTTTCTGGAAAATCACATTCTTCAAGTCTTGGGGTACTTTTTACTCAATTCAGGTATGTTTCAAAGATTCCCATAATAAAATAACTCGGGGACTTTGTTCGGCAATATTTTTAAACAAGAGAATTTTACGGGTTCTTACATTATAAACCAAAACAAAAAAAATAATTAACTTAAACAACCGCTCACGTAACTGCTTAAACTAAAAATAGTTGGCAAACATATTATATATGTATCATTTATGAATGGTATGTGTATAACTGTATATAATCAGTGTACAGTCAAACTTGTCAATTACAATCTCGTTTGTTCCGATTTTTTTTGCTCATATAATTAAGTGTTGTTATATAGAACATCTATTATAAAATAATATGAAAAAAATTAGTTTCAAAATAATATGGTTGCTATATTGAAATCCTAAAATAGAAAATGGCTGTTGTAGAGAAAATTTTGTATAATAGTAATGTATATCGAACTGGAAAAGTAAACAGTAATTTCAACTGGTTATTTATGTAAAGATCCAACAACAACAAAAAGTAATACATATAGTTAGGGGTGTTCATGGTTCGGTTTGGATCGGTTTTTCCATAATAAGAAACCAAACCATGTAAGTCATTTTGTCAAATATTAGAACCAAACAAAATCAATTAAGTTGGTTTTATTATCGATTCCGCTTATGCTGCTTTTGTCGATTTTTCGGTTATTTATCGATTTTTTCTTAAATATGAGACATACACTACAAAATACATATTCCAGCGACTATATTTTCAACATAACTTTATCAAATCAATTGCCCTTTGAAAAATCTATCATTTACCAAAATATATTGATGATAAGTGATTTAAATAGTGATGAATAATTTAACGGTCCAATTAAAAATAGATTATTTTAACATGAAATGGATTATTATACTTAGCAAAAGAAAACTAATCAAATGAGAATGTAAAGGTAAAGAACTATACTAAAAGTACAAACGATTAACATGTACTATAAAATTTTAGAAACTTTGTACAAAAAAATACACACACACACACACACACATATATATATATATATATATATATATATAGGTGTAAATTGTGATAATAAATTTGAAATAGCTACTTCTATAATCAGTTTGGTTCAATTTTTTCGATTATTTTTTAAAATTAAAATCAAACCCCAATGATTTTTAAAATTCAAAACCAAAACCAAAACCAAATCAAATAAAAAAAGTATAGTTATTTTTGGTCGATTTAATTTGGTTTTCGGTTTGGTTCCATTTTTTCATTTTTCAAATTTTTTTTGAACACCCCATATACTACTACTATCTCAATTATGTCCCCTTTTAAGATTAAAACATAAAGACAAGTATGCAAATGCTTTCTCGCATTTCAGCTTCATCCACCCCCCTCTTCCACCTCCGTTCTTCTCTTCTCCTACCCAGATTTTCTTTTCACCCAAACAACCCCTTTTCTCTCCTAATTCAACCCCATCACCGCCGTCCATTATTTTCTTCATCTATGGACTCAGTTACTTCTGCAACCGTTGATTCAGTTGCTGACAATTTCAAGAAACAAAGTTTAGAAAATAATGATAGCAATAGCAATATCACACGTTTGTTGAAACTTGAAGAGCTTAATTGGGATCACTCTTTTGTTCGTGAACTTCCTTCTGATTCAAGAACCGATACCATCCCAAGAGAGGTGTTCTCATTTTTTTTTTTGAAATCTTGATTGTTTTTTATTTATTTATTGAAGTTGTTATCTTTATTGAATTGTTGATTTGATTTGAATTGAATTGAAACTGGAAAGTTCCCTTATGTATTAGAACTAATTGTAATTTTGTTAACTTTTTATTGGCAATTGTTGAAAATGATTACAATTGAGAGAGTTAATAAGAGGGTGTTTGGCGCCCAAGGGTGACCCAGTGGTCAGTGAAGTGGCTTACAACCATGAGACCTAGGTTAGAACCATGAGGTCTCAGGTTCAACTACCAGCAGAGACAAAAAATACTAGGTGATTCTTCTAAATGGTCCAAGCCTTGGTGGATAGAGTTATCTTGTACCTCATGCTGGTGGGAGGTAGCAGGTATCTTGTAGAATTAGTCAAGGTGCCCGCAAGCCGGCCGGACACCATGGTTATTTAAAAAAAATTAAGAGGTTCTTTGGCTAAGCTTAGTTGGTCAAGCATTTTTTTTACCGAAGCATCACCTTTCTTATTATCAGTTTCAACACTTTTATTTGAACACATAACTGCTTATTTATAAAACCAGCACTTAAAAATGGTTTTAATCACTTGAAGTTTACCCAAACGGCCTTTGAATATACTCGTGGATTATTAGCTATATGAGGAAGGTTCATCTTTTGCTAGTTTATGGGAGCGTTTCTATGGCAGCGTAACAAGAAAGTTGAATCTTGATGTTGGATATGTAATAAGTGCTGCATTCCCTTTTCAATTTTAATTTGAAGAAAATATATTTTATTGCAAGTTATTCATGTTTGTAAAAGTTGTGCTTGTGAAAATTGTCTTGATAGAAATGATGTTGAAGTTTGATTCAATTGAGGTTCAGACACTAGGTGTACTTAGGTCAATTTTCATTTGGCAATATTGAAATGGTTTACAAATTTGATATTTTATAGACTTGTTTCATGCGTAGTAGCCAGATGAGGAAGGTTAAATTCTCTGCTCGTAGTGTGTTTGCGTAGCAAGAAAGTTGAAATCCCGATGTTCAATATGTATGAAATCCCTATGAATTTGTCTATGATGAAATATGATGTTGATTTTGTTGCATAGGGATGGAAATTGTGTTGCAAGTTATTTAGTCGAGTTAAATATTGTGTTTATGTAGGTATTGCATGCTTGCTATACAAAAGTGTTGCCTTCTGTAGAGGTGGAGAATCCTCAGCTCGTTGTGTGGGCAGAATCAGTAGCAGAGTTACTTGAGTTGGATCCTAAAGAGTGAGGTTTTAATGCTTGCTGAAGATTGTCCTTTCTAATTGTGTTGTGACGGAAGTGGCACTGAATTCTTTTTAACCTTTCAGATTTGAGAGGCCTGATTTTCCACTTCTGCTCTCAGGGGCATCACCTTTAGTGGGAGCGTAAGTGTCACTTCTCTAGTTTGGATTTTTCTTAAACTTTTGAAAGTCTTACAACATCATATGTTAAATTTGCTTCTGCAGTGTGCCTTATGCCCAGAACTATGGTGGACATCAGTTTGGGACGTGGGCCGGTCAGCTAGGTGATGGTCGAGCAATAACTCTTGGAGAAGTTTTGAATTCAAAATCTGAAAGGTGGGAACTGCAGCTAAAGGGTGCTGGGAAGACCCCATATAGCCGTTTTGCTGATGGTCTCGCAGTGCTTCGGAGTAGTATTCGGGAATTCCTCTGCAGTGAAGCAATGCACAGTCTCGGAATCCCAACTACAAGAGCGCTCTGTCTTGTAACGACAGGAAAAGATGTCACTAGGGACATGTTTTATGAGTATGTTACTCTTACAGTTTTGGTGCCATTTAATCTGCAAGGATGCATTGAGACTTTTGTTGCATTCTCTCTCTGTGTGTATATATAGTTAAATGCACAGTATGTCTATCATACTTGTTTTAAAATATTCTTGAGTCCAAGACTCTTTCGAAGAATGATATGAACGCATTTTTTACATTAAAATTGATGAGAACCGCCTGTGAACTTGTTACACTGAAGACTTGGAGTCTGAAAAGGGATCCATGTTATAGGATTATGCTCGGGATAATTGCTTTTCTGGGTCCATTCAGGCTTGTTTTTGTTTCTGCTGTTGATGACTTCTTTTCCCTCATGCAGTGGGAACCCAAAGGATGAGCCTGGTGCAATTGTCTGTAGAGTTGCTCAATCCTTTCTGCGTTTTGGTTCTTACCAACTACATGCCTCTAGGGGTAAGAAGGATCTTGAGATTGTGCGTACTTTAGCAGACTACGCCATTAGACATCACTTTCCCCATCTAGAGAACATGAGCAAGAGTGAAAGCATATCATTCAGCACAGGTGAAGAGGATGATTCGACTGTCGATTTAACTTCAAACAAATATGCAGGTAAATATATTGGTTGTCTTGAAGTGGATATTGGGGTGGATTGTATCTCTCTGTGCTGTATTTGATGATTTGATCTCCTTTTTAATACTGAATTCTGAGTGGCCGAAGAGAGTGATGGTAATTGCCTCTTGATGAGCAGTCCTTGTCTCAACATTGCCATTGTCAGCAAAATTCTTTAATGATCTTCTCATCTTTATGCGTCTGTGCTAGTTGTCCTTAAAGTCCTTCTATGTAAGTGGAAAAGGGATAATATAATACGTTTTCGTGGCCATTTGTACGGGTTTGGTAATGATCTGCCAAACTTCCGCAATCCAGATAATAATTAGTTTGAGGCAAACCTCTATTTTCAGACTCCAAAATACTTCATATCGAGAAAAAGTAGTACTTTTTGTCATTAAAAGATACTACTTTTTGGTTACCTTACTATGTGTTAATATTTGTTATCTTGAAGTAGATATAGGTGGATTGTTTAATGCCTGTGCTAAATTCTAGTGATGGTAATTGTCTATTTCTGAGTAGTCCGTGGTCTCAATACTTCCATTCGCAGCAAACTCTTAATGATCTTCTCATTTTTATGTCTCTGCGGTGGACTTTTATGTGATCCCGTGTCACGTGGAACGGGATAATACTATTCTTTTTATTGGCCATTTGTTCAGTATTGGTGATAATCTGCTAGACTTGGAGTTTATACATGCTTTCTCGTAACATAGGTCTAACTCCATTTTCATTATATTCTGTGCCATTTATTGTGTGTTCTTGTTACAGACTTGAAAAAATATAGTTTTAGCTGCATACTTCGACTCCTTCACAAATTACTCTTCTCACATGCATTATGTATGGTACATTTTTCCAGCATGGGCTGTGGAAGTTGCTGAGCGGACTGCTTTTATGATTGCAAGGTGGCAAGGTGTTGGGTTCACACACGGAGTGATGAATACTGATAACATGAGTGTGTTAGGCCTCACCATTGATTATGGCCCTTTTGGATTCTTAGATGCTTTTGATCCGAGTTTCACACCAAATACCACTGATCTACCTGGCAGAAGATACTGTTTTGCAAATCAGCCGGATATAGGTTTATGGAATGTTGCTCAGTTTGCTAAAACTCTATCTACTGCAGAGTTGCTAAATGATAAGGAGTCGAATTATGCCATGGAGAGGTGACATGAAATACTACCATCGCTTGTCGTTATCTTTTTTACTGTTGACTGACATTTTATCTATTGATTTTTTTAGGTATGGCATCAAATTTATGGACGACTATCAAGCTATCATGACGAAAAAGCTTGGTTTGGCTAAGTACAATAAACAAATGATTGGTGATCTACTTAAGAATATGGCTGTTGATAAAGTTGACTACACCAACTTCTTCCGATTGCTATCAAACGTCAAGGCCGATCCTACAATTCCAGCAGAACAGTTACTGATTCCTCTGAAAGCTGCTCTTTTGGATATTGGTATGGAACGCAAGGAAGCTTGGACAAGCTGGGTGAAATCCTACATACAGGAGGTACGTATAATTAACTTATTTTCTTTGAATCAGGAATTATCTTCTGCTTGAGCTCAGTCATAGTACATTGTAACTCATGACGACAAAGTCATATCATTTTTTTTTAATTGTGCTCTGCTTTGTGTTTATGTTTTCTTGGATACTGTGTTCCTGTTCATAAGATCTAGAGTGCTATTTTATTATGCCTTTAAATTTTGTAGAATAACTTTTTACTCACCTGCACTGTTTCCCGTAGAGGCGTAGACACGGGCTGCTGTAGGTGGAAATGCCAAATTTCTCTCCGAGAAGATAACCTGCTTCATCTGTAGATCTATGTTATTTTTAGGGTTTCACGATCTCTGCATCCCACCCCCTTACTCTCCCTGACCTCATAAAGGATCTAAAGTCAGCGAGTTTAGGATGCGTTTGATCTTATTATATGTATACTTTTAATTTTTTTTTCTATATGTATACATAGTTCGAGTCAAAAGCAATAGGTATAGTTGAACTACTGAAGGCCCCCCTAATGATGCAAAAACATAAAGAGTAAGGGAAAAATGAAGCCAAAAGTTTAAAGTAAGAAGAAGAGAAAAGTCGGATGTAGGAACTATAGCTTTAAGTAAATGTACAAGTAACCGTTGTATTATTGCTGCAGTCGATGATGATACTGGCACGGAACCGTTCTCCTTGTTTACAATATGTGCTCAATTTACTCTATTTGGTCCTACTTTTCTCTACTATGACATCTTTCTTGCATGCGAAATGCTTAACTAGCCGCTATTCTACCTTACAGCTATCTACTAGTGGTGTATCGGATGAGGAGAGAAAGGCCTCCATGAATTCAGTAAATCCGAAGTACGTCCTTAGAAACTATCTATGCCAAAGCGCAATTGATGCAGCTGAACAAGGCGACTTTGGGGAGGTCCGACGACTACTGAAAGTTATGCAAAGTCCGTTTGATGAACAACCTGGCATGGAGAAGTACGCGCGCCTGCCTCCAGCCTGGGCTTATCGTCCAGGCGTAGGCATGCTTTCTTGTTCCTCATGAGTTGATCTATCTACTATGGAATACAAGATATTAACTTGTAAATGTAATAGAAATTTTTAGTCCACGTTCTTGTAGTAATGTGTAAAAGGTTGAGCTCTTTGTTCTTTATTGTCCTAGCCTATTTGGCCTTGTTTCTGGCCTTCTGGGTTATAAGTCTCTGTAGCATTTCCACTCTTATTTTTGTGCTGGAAAATGCTTTTTTTTTTTTGAAAATCTGAAACTAGTAAAGTAAGATGCCCGAACTCTTGCTTTCATCTTGTCTTTACTCTTCCCCCCATCCTCCCGTCGCCCGTTTACCCGAATCTCCTTTTGTTTGAAGTTTATTGGACATGAAGGAACCCGAACAGACGTACCCGCTGCTTCTGCTTTCTGTCATATGGGTTCAGTTTCATAATATTATTACCGAATTTGGTCTAGCTATATTAAAATCTTATATCGCATTGTGGTAGACAACCGACTTTTTTAATAAAGAGAAATTGGGGACATAGTAAACCTTTGATGAGCTTGTTTACTTTGAGCGTTGATGTAGGATCTGGTAATTACAACAGTAAATATCTTTTCTTTATATGCTTAACTTTTGACCCCCTTATGTTGCTTCGTTTTTTTTTAGGTAGTTATTCAGGTGAGTGACTGAGGATTAGGTGCTATATTTTTGACGAATCATGTATCTTTTAGAAAGATTTTAGAGCTAAAGTAAAGGTGGAAGCTGGCAAAGTTGCATGTCGTTCGTAACGGAAAGAAAGATCTTTTTACTTTATCTTCGTTGATTGAAGCTCTCCTGAGGCTACCATTTTTCAAGTCGTGATCTCGCGAGGGTGAGTTAACCCCCAAACTCATTCTCAGTTCGGTTTGCAGGCTGTGACTTGCCTGCATGAAGCCGGAATCATTAGTAATCGCCGATTAGCCATACAATAGTGAATTTGTTTCCGGGCCTTGTACACACCGCTCGTCACACTATTTAGCCATGCCAGAAGTCGTTATCTTAACTGCAAGGAGGGGGATGCTGAAGGCAGCGCTAGTGACTGGAGTGAAGTCACTTGATGGGCATTGCACATGATACGACCAATTCAATGTATCCTAATAAAAGACATATTTAAAGGGCAACTTGGTGCACAAGGCATGTCGTAGATCCTGGGAAGGGCTGCACTCCAAGGGGTGTGATGTAGACAACCTACCCTAGTTCAAGCATTAATGACTGCTTCCACAGCTCGAACCTGTGACGTATAGGTCACACGAAAATAACTTTTCCGTTGGTCCAAGACTCTCCTTCTAATAAAAGGGGTGAAATTAAAAAATAGCCAGATTTACAAGTGGTAATTGAAAAATAGCCACAGTTTCAAAAGTAATCGAAATTTATTCACTTTTCATGTAAAGTTAAATCTGAACGAAAATACTGTTCAAAATTCGGAAAATATTCCAGCATAATCTACTGGAATTTTTTACATGTGAACTTCCAGCATAATATACTGGTCCAACATAATATACTGGTCCATCATAATATACTAGAAGTTCATACATAAATGCTCCAATCTCCAGTATATTATGCTGGAACTTTCCGTGTGCTAGAGTTTCAGTATAATATGCTGGAAGTTCATACACAGGTGCACCAATATCCAGTATATTATGCTGGAATTGTCCATGTTGCAGCAAAATAGTTGTTATTTTTCAATAATTTTGCAAACGCAGACTATTTTTCAATTACCAGTCCAAAAGTTAACTAACCCCTGCTATTTTTACTAATAAAAGACATAATCTGATTCTGGTAATTGTTACTACTGTTTAAGAGCATACATGCTTTACATCTTCCCCAACTAACCTTAGCTGTGTTTGTTTGACACTTGAAAACATCTGATCAAATCCTTAAACTAATACAAGCAAAGGACAAAAAACAAAGTGACTAAATGTGTCGTTGTCTTGTGAAAAGTCACATGATCATGTTCTTTATAGTCTTAAAACTTTGGAAGATTGCTTTGAATCAAAGATCAGATCTACTAAATATTAGTCAAATTAGCTCTCACATGTTTTGCTGCTTCTAAGTCATATCCTATTAAACAATAAAGCAAAGAGAGAAAAAAAAAAAAGAATTTCCCTCTATTCTAAGTCAAGTTTCTGAATACAGTTAAATCTCTATAACAGTCTTGTCTGTACCGAATATTTTTAAATATTATAGCGAAGTGTTGTTATAGAAAACATATATTATAACATAACATAAAAAATAATTTAGAAAAAGCTTGATTTTTATAGAGAATTGTTGTTATATAAAGATGCTGTTATAAAGAGGTCTGACTGTATTCACAAAAAGATTATTAATTATAGTCTAGAGCTTTCTTCACAATTAATGGCGGATGTAACAAATAATCAACAGGTTTAACTGAACTCAATATTTTCGACATAAAATATATTCAAGAGCTTTTTTCACAAGTAGTGACAGATGTAACAAATAATGAACAAGTTTAACTGAACTCAATATTTTCAACATAAAATATATTCTAGAGCTTTTTGTCGCAAGTAGTGGCAGATGTAGCAAATAATCAACAAGTTTAACTGAACTCAATATTTTCGATGCTTTTGTTCTGAAAGCCTGGCGAGTTCTTTTTTTTTTCCAAAGGCGATCCTGTTCTTTCCTCTAACCGATGACTCGTTTGTTTAGTGTTGCTAACGATTATAGGTGGATGCCGTCCCCTTGGGACTATCAGTAACTTCGATTGTTGAATCTCGTGCAAATTTGGTTATGGTTATATTGACTAAAGCAATATAATATAAATATGTTTAAAAAAGTTATTAAAATTTAAACTTATAATTACAAAAACCTCAAAAGTTCAACTCATTAAATTTAAATCGTGGATTTGCTTTTTTCGCAATTATGATCTGTTCAAAGTGTGGAGGCAACTTTTGACTTAAAAATATAGACTACCCTTTAAATATTACTTTCATTTTGTTATATTTTATCCATTAACACATGTTTTGTCAGACTTAATCACAAGGCATAGCTTGACTATCAAGAATGGATTTACAATTCTATTCTTATAAACCAAGTTTTTCTAGTAAACCAAATATACTTATCTCCATTTCTCATCTGAATTTTCATTGCTTTTCTTCTTTGAAACTAAAGTCCCCCCTATGGAAAACAGTCATAAAACATTATTTCTTCTTTTTTTAGCCTTATTTTTCTCTCATTTATTCATGGTTTCTGCTAAGCCATTTGCACTTGAATATTCAAGAAAATTAAGGGTTTCTTTTACTTCAATTTCTACTAATATTAGCAAAGTCAATGGAGCAATTGTAGAGCATGAGAAAGCTGTGGAAAATGGTTTAAGGAAAAGACCTCGAAGTTCTTCAAATCCTATTGGAAATAAAGTACATCAATGACATTTCTCTCTCTCTTTTTTTTTTTAATTTATTTTTTAAACAATTTAGGATACAAAGAAGAAAGAGCATCCAACATTTTTCTCTTTCTGAATTTTTTCTAGTTTTAATTCTTTTTTTACTAGCTAGGAAGTATAACATTGAGTGGTAGTGTATTGATATATTTATTTTTTGAGTATAACTTATATATAGTGATGATGTAATTTAGATGTTGTAGCAATTTGTCTGTCTCATCTCTCGGAACTAATTATGTTAAAATTATTTGTATTTATTTTTTAGCTGATTTGTGTATCTTATTTGTTTGCTGTCTATAATTTTCTGTTCCTTTATTTATATTGAGCAAATTTACTTTTTAAGATAGTCGTTATATGAAGTTGTTCAACATCGCAATGTACCTTTTCTGATTTTTTTAATTTTTTATGTACTCCCTCGCCTTGAATTTTTTGCTTTTTTCACAAATCAACATTAGGGATTATTCTGAAAAATAAATGCCATGAATGCCTAAAAGAAATATTCTTCAGCCATTTATTTAGAAACGAATATTTCATATTATTTTATTTTTGTCTTTTTAGTTGGGAATGTGAGTGACGGTATTCAAGCTAGCTTGTGACAAAAAAAGATTATTTCTAAATTTTATTATACCGTCTCAACAAAAAACTTTTTTAAAAGAAGAAGAAGAAGAGGGTATTAAAATGTAACTCCATGTGCTAATGTTAGATGAATATTGTATGCATAAATAATCAGAGACAAATTGAAGTAATGAAAACCAATAGAGTTACCAATCGGTATGGTCGAATTGATGGGTTTCCTCCTCTTTAAACAGAGGTTTTGAGTTCAAGCAAATAGTAAAAATAGTACGGATTGATTAGTTTTCAGAATGGTAATTGAAAAATAATCAGCATTTGCAAAGTCATTAAAAAATAATCATTATTTTGCGGTAATACGGAAAGTTTCAGCATAATATACTGGAGATTGGTGCATCTGTGTATGAACTTCTAGCATATTATGCTGGAACTCTAGCACATGGAAAGTTCCAGCATAATATACTGGAGATTGGAGCACCTGTGTATGAACTTCCAACATATAGGCATGGATCAATATATTATGCTGGAACTCCAGTATATTATGTTGGAGTTCCAGTATAATATACTAGAGTTCCAGCATGATTGCTGGAAGTTCACATGTAAAAAATTCGAACTTCAGCATATTATGCTGGAATATTTTTCGGATTTCGAATAGTGTTTCCGTATTTATCTTTACATGAAAAAGTGACTAAATTTCGATTCACTTTTGAAATTGTGACTATTTTTCAATTAGTACTTGTAAATCCGACAATTTTTAAATTTCATTCAAGTAAATAGTGTTTCTCTTTTTTACGGGCCTTAACCAACACGAATCTAAATTAATTGAGCATAAGTCTACTATCTCGATACCAAATAGTCATTAAAAAAAATGAAAATCAATACGGAACAAGAAATATAACATGAAAAGATTATGCACATGAGAATGAGTCAGATTATGCACATGTTAGCTCTGCCAGTTTCCCAATTATTGATCTCTGTAATTATAATTTTTTTTCTTTCTAAATTTTACTCATTTCACTCAATACAAAATTAAATTTGACAATATGATATTGTTGTGGCCCACCTCTCTAATCGTGGGTGGATCGAATATAGAGGTTGTTTGCATTGACTTTTAAAAAGTCTTATAAATTAAAAGTCATAAGTCATAAATCGGTAATAATCAATTTTTATTTTTGGCTTATTTTATACTTTTTATACCTAAAAGTAAGTGTTTTAAGCACTTTTTATTATTGTCAAACACCACAAAATTAAAAAAGTACTTAAAAACTAATAAATACTTAAAATAAGTCAATCCAAACACCCTCGTAGAGCGGTAAAAGAATAATACAAACGAGGATATAATGACCGGTCAAAACCGTGACAATGCGGTGGGACCCATGAATAATTTAATAATATAGGTAAAATAAAAATAATATAAAATCATTCTAATCCAGCGAAGTTTGTGAACAATTGAATAAGAATAAAGATAAAGTCATTCCAATCCGGCATGGCTTGTCAATTAGCAAATTGTCTCATATTCCAATCCAGACGGTTGAAGTGATTTATTAAAGGAATTTTTACAATCCTATACATTATAGAAAAATATATTACTTTCCCTATTTAAGTTTCAATATAATTATCTTTTATATATTTAATTATTATTTATGTATATTTTAAGGGATTTAATGGTATTAATTAGTGTCCTAAATTAACTCTATCATATATTCTCACTCTCCTCACGTTTCTCTTTCCACATCCCATCTCCCTCACCCACGTATCACACCCCACGCCCCATGATTTTCTCTGCAATCACCCACGATTTTCTCTTCATAAACCAGACAATATTCTTAACGCCTCCATTACCTCCTTTTGTAACTATTCTTCAAAAACCAGACAAAATTCTTACTCTTCTTTAAAGTTCCTACCTCTATTAACGCCTTTTGCAAAGCTTTGATTTTCAATGATGAAGAAGACAGCTTCAAAGAACAACCCTAACAAAGATAAAGGAGCAGATATTCCTTCATTTGATTTGTGTGTTTTCTCAGCAAATTCACCCAAAAAGGATTCAAAATCAGCTCATGCAAAAGAAGAGAAGAAGCCCAGGCTTTCCCCTCGTGAAGCTAGTGCTGAAGCTCGAACAAAGCAAAAATACGATATTGATGCTGGTGAATCGTTGAGGCCTGTCAAATCTGCGAAAAGGAAAGGCAAAGAGATTGATTTTGAGGATGATTTCATCGAAGAAGAACCTGTCATTAAAGTTGCAAAAAAGTTAGAGTGTCTCCTAATGTAAAAGCTTCAAAAAAGAAGAAAGTTATAAAATCTCCTAAAACTGTTCCCCAACAATCATTGGTGAAGGTAAGAATTTATTAGTTTTAAAAATAGCTTTTTTTTGTTCTCATTCTTAAGAGACTATATAATTTGTGCTTTTGTAGTTTGTAGAAATTTTGTCTACATTGTGTAGATTAGTTATAGATTTATAATTCCTGATTGTAGATACATTTGTTAAAAAAATGTATGTCTTGTCCTGACACTATTTTAAAATTGTAGAAATTTTGTAAAAAAATTATAGTTATTCTGTTTTTTATTTTTTAACTCTGTTATGTAATTGTAGATATATTGTATTATAAATGTAGATATTTTATTATTTTGGTTTAAGGACTGTATTAATAAGAGATTTTTTACTTTTGGTGCAGAATGGACCTTTTTTTTGCACCTCATAATGTTGATTATGGGATCGTTATGTTTCAGACATTATCCGACCCCCGTGTTCCTGGCCAAATCAAAGATTTATTGTCTGCAAATGGTTTAAAGCTTTTCAAGAAGATATGTTTTGGTTATTTTATTTCATTGCCCAAAATATGTATGCAAAACCAAGATATTCATCTTCTAATGAAGTATGAATTGAATGCATTTGGTGCTAACTATTTTTCAGCAGAGATAAAGGGTTAGAGGTTGAATTTTGGCTTGAGAGAGTTTGCCTTGATAAGTGGTCTGAGATGTTTTACAGAAGTGACGGACTTTGGTTATACACCTACGTATGACAGTAAAATAATGAGGAGTTATTTTCCAAACAAGCAAAAAGTTGAGAAGTCATACTTAAAACNGTTCTGATTCTGTTTTTTAAAATTGTAAAAATTTTGTAAAAAAATTGTAGTTATTCTGTTTTTTATTTTTTTAACTCTATTATGTAATTGTATATACATTGTATTATAGATGTAGATATTTTGTTTTTTAGGTTTGAAGACTGTATTAATAAAAGATTTTTTACTTTTGGTGCATAATGAACCTTTTTTTGCACCTCATAATGTTGATTATGGAGTCGTTAGGTTTCAGACATTATCCGACCTCAGTGTTCCTGGTCAAATAAAAGATTTATTGTCTGCAAATGATTTAAAGCTTTTCAAGAAGACATGTTTTGATTTTTTGCTTTCATTGCCCAGAATATGTATGCAAAACCAAACTATTCATATTCTAATGAAGTATGAATTGAATGCATCTGGAGCTGACTATTTTTCAGTAGAGATAAAGGGTCAGAGGTTGAATTTTGGATTGAAAGAGTTTACATTGGTAAGTGGTCTAAGATGTTTTACGGAAGTGACAGGATTTGGTTACACACTGGAGTATGATAGTAAAATAATGAAGAGTTATTTTCCAAACAAGCAAAAAGTTGAGAAGTCATACTTAAAACAATTTGTAACCAGAAAAAGTTGGGTGAACGATGAGGATGCAGTCAAGTTGTGTATTCTATATCTCATAGAATTCTTTCTCTGTCCTTCAGACAAAGACAATTTAGGGCTGGTAGACCATTATAGGTTTTATTTGGTGGACTCGGGACAGTATGTGAACTACGCATGGGGTAGTGATTCTTACAAACAGTTTCTTCAATCCGTTAGGCACAAACTCAATCTTTCTGTTCATTCTTATCTCATTCGAGGATTCCCACTAGTTATGCAAATATGGTTTTATGAGTGTTGCTCTACCGTCAACACTGATATAGCTACAATGGTTGCTAATTTCATCCCTCACATACTTAACTGGTCAGCTAGTAAGGACAAGATATGGTTGTCTGCAATTGAAAATAGAATGATCAAACCTGAATGGATCAAGGTAAATGGTTTTTAATTATGAATAGACAATTTAATACAAATTATTTACAACTTCTATACATATTATGCCTTAGTCAAGCTCGTTTATTTTTTCACTCAGTTCACCAACTTAACTGAAGCGCCTGAAGAGCTTTATAGAATATCTTTGCCTGATAAAGTTGAATACATACTTAAAGAAGTTGAACCCAAGTCCGAGGATCCGAAAGATGCTGCTTCTGCCTCGGGACACAAGCAGTCAATTGGAATAGAGGACAAGAAAGTTATTCTGAAATAAATTAAAAAATTACAAAAAGATGTTGACAAGGTAACATATATACATAATCTTGTATGGTTTCTTTAATTTATATTAAGCCATTGTTTTCGTTAACTCTCTATATTTTAATATGTAGGTTGGTTTAGATCTTGGATCTTTTAAGAAAGATGTTTTTGAAGAACTAGCTAGCATTCAACTGCTACTCAATGACTCAATCAAGGTTGTTTTGGAGGCGATAAACAGTCAAAAGGATAAAATTGATGCCAAGGTAATATTTGAAATATATTCATTTAACAGAACTATTTTTATCATCTCTAAGTTTATATTGTCACCCATAAAGTATATATCCTAACAAATTGAAAGTTTGCAGTTTGCTGTGAGTTCTACAAAAATTACTGAGCAATCAAAAGAAAAGAACAATCAACATTTTGAGTGCAGTAGTGAAAAACCAGTGCATGCCAGCAACAGTAAAGCAAGTATATATAAAATACCTACATTATATCTACAAAATATCTAAAATATATCTACAATATATTTAAAAAATATCTACAATATATCTACACTATATCTACAATATTTTAACATTATATATACAATTATATACATTATATCTACAGTATATATCTAAACATATCTACAGATTTATGTAGATGTCTATAATATACCTACATATCGCCTAAAATTGTTAATCCACTAATATGCATTAAAGTTCAAATTGTTTAATGAAAATACAGGGCATGTGAATGACATGGAGATTGATGAGAATCTTCCCGCACGTGTTGATTTATATTCTCATTTTGAAGGGGCAATTGATGAAGAAAATGCAGGTATGAATTTTGTATTCTAAAATGTTTGTGTTTGGAACAAATTTCGTACAATTTGATTAAGTTAGATATACATAATGTAACAGTGAAGGAAGCTATGCCTGCACAATCTCCAAGACACAAAGATACAATAAGCATTCAAGGAGAACAGAAGAATGAGGAGAATGTTAATGTAGGTGAAGCAGCCGAGTACATTAATGTAGGTGATTCGGACGACTCCAGAGGTGAGAAAAGGGAAGTTACACTTGATGATTTTGAGCTGCCAGAGAACTTCTCCCAGATTGTTAAGTTCGGCGAGCTTAACCAAGATGAAACAACACGTGTGCATCAAGGAAGAACAAGGCAGCCTGGGAAGCATGCCCGATCACCATTTCTCCCTTTTTACATTTCTGGTGGAAGCACTTCTGTTGGACCTTTAATTTTTCAAATGAAACATCCATTTACTGGGGTTATTGGTCAAGATATTGATCTTTAGTTGTTGGAAGACTTCAATAAGTGGTTATACCTTGGTACCGATACAACTTCAAAGAGGTTAGTTTATACAATTTTTTTATATTGCTTCCAGCATTCATCTTTTGGATATCCACTTCATTCAACATATTTATTGTAATTACTATGTGTTTAAATAAGAGGAGGGCTCCTTATTCTGTACAAGATAACCAACTTAAGCCATGGTATGATCTTGGAGTGGAAAATGTTGATAAGAAGGAGTGGTTCTATACTTTGGCACATCTCGGACAAGTCCTCAATGACTCGATAAACTCATACCCAGGCTATATAGTTTTTTTGTAGAATATGTAGTTTTTTTGTATATATAACTGTGTTGTCATGCCATCTCCAGAATATGTAGTTATTTTGTAGATATATTATAGATAATTAGTAACACTGATTAATAACAAATGAAATTGTAGTTATTTTGTAGATATGTTGTAGATAATTTGTAATACTAATTAAAAACAAATGAAATCTGTTTTTTGTTGCAGCACATTGATGTTATATTGTACTACTTGAGAAAAAGAGGAAAGTATGGTCCCCACAACAAGATAAGGTTTACAACCATTGATTGTTTGTTCAAGACTAGAATTGAACAAATTTATCATAAATACATCACTGCTCCTCCCGAAAAGAAGTTTGTTGTTATCAAACCTCAGGATGTCATAGCAGAATACATATTGGGGTACAGATTACTCGTAAATGTTGCATGGGATCAAGTTGATTTTTTGATCATGCCCATCAACATTGTAGAATTTTTTATTGATTGTTGGTTGTTTTTGACATTACCGATATGGTTCTTTATGTGTATGATTCTATGGTTGTAATGACCCGGTCGGTCGTTACATAGAATCTGAATTTATATTTACTATTATTGCCTCGTCATAGCTTGGTTAAACTGTTCTTGATGTGTTAGAGTTGGTAGGCTCGGAATCGGAATAATTATAATAAGAATTTAGTCACTTAGTAAAAAAAAAAAGCCTTAGAGTTGGAAAAGTCAACTAAGAGTTGACTTATTGGTAAACAACCTCGAAATGAAGATTTTATGGCTCGGATGGCTTTGTTAGGTGATTTGGGACTTAGGAGTGTGTTCAGAATATTTTTGTGATGACCGGTGTAGAATTAGGCTTGAATTGGCGAAAGTTAGTTTTTGGTAATTTCCGGTCGGCGGTGTAAAATAGGCTATCGGGGTCGGAATGGAATTACGGAAGTTGGAACAGATTCGTAATGTAATTTTGGATATGTCTGCAAAATTTCAGGTCAATCGGAGTTGTTTTGGATAGTTTCGGCATCATTAGTGGATTTTAGAAATTTCAAAGTTCTTAGGCTTGAATCCGATGTGATTTTGGTGTTTTGATGTTATTTTTTAGTGTTTTGAGAGTGCAACTAAGTTTGAATGATCATTTATGATGTGTTGGTAAATTTGGTTGGGGTCCTGAGGGGCTCATGATTGATTTCGGGTGGTTAACGAGCATTGTCGTTGGAGTTTGACATAGTTCAGAGGATATCGCTTGAAAAGCAAACAAAGATTATCATATTTCCGGTAATGGAACCAAGTTGTTTAACCAAAGAATTATACCCTTTGACTAAAGCTATTTTTAGGATGAACACGGGTTACTGATAATCAAGGAAATAGAGAAAAATGAATAATAGACAATATTACAGAAATATAGAAAAGCGAAGTCAATTATATTTAAGAATCAGATGCCTTTGCAAGCTGCATTTCCCTCCCTTATATAGGAGATTCCTGGATATAATGTAAACTCTTGCTATGGTTGCTCATTAATGGCTAATTATGACATTAATGAGGCGTTACAAAGGATAACGGTAATTGGGGTACAATTACATAACGTTCGAGTAATCAATTGTGGGCCCTTGAATCTGCCCGTAGCTTTGTCTAGATTCATTATGACCATGCCTCTTCCCTGTTTTGATCAGGTTGAGTTTCCCGTGGCTGATAAGCTCGAGGGTTTATTGAATTGTGCCTCTTTGTTCCGTACCTCTTCAAAGAATCACATCCATCTGTCGCATTCTCCTTTGTCCACGTAACTGGCTGAGTTGTCAAAAGCTAGCTTACGTGTGAAACTCTTTTTTACCAATACAGTAAGTACAACAACACATTGTTCACTGCGATCGTGAAGGTATGTAGCGTTGGTCAGTGCGATCGCGTGTGCATTGGTGCGATCGCGTAGGGTTAGTC
>ML393581.1:0-31127 GCA_005239525.1 Nicotiana knightiana
TATAACAACGCCACGTTACGTAAGAGAAGAGAGAAGAAAAAAAAACACATGGGGTCTCACACCACACTTCCTTCTTCTTCGACCTCTTAAGGCCTGCAACTCTGGTATCATCCCCCCAGCCATCATCCAGGATATCATCCACATCTACTATAGTAGCTGGTGCGGCTGGGGCATGTGTAGATGAAAGCTCTGAAGACTGACTATTTCCTTCCGACCCCTCAGAAGTACTCTCTGAAGAGGTGGGATTATTCCTCAGTTGGTATCTGTCTTGAGGCAGTTGTGGTTGTGATTGTATAACCTATTGTTCTTGCACAGAATTGCACTCCGAGGCTTCTCTAGATGAGGCATATCAACTTGATTTGGAGGGTTTTGGCTGTTTGCCTCGGCCTGCTTTGGGTTTCTTTCCTAGTACTCTTTGGGGGCCGAGGGGTGAAGTGTTTTTGGCTCTGTCTCTAGAAGGATCACCTCTCTCTTTAGATGTGTCACCACAACCTCGTGATCTAACACTATTCTGCACAAAATAACAGCAAGAGTCAGTTATAGTTTAATTAAAGAATAGCAGACAGTTGCATAACAAAACATTATACAGGGTAGGGAAAGTGTGGTCCGCACATTTTTGAGTGTGTCCGCAGATAGGGTTGTTCGGATCGCACAATTTGAAAGTGTGGATGCGGTGATGATTCTGCGGTCCGCACAATTTTGAGTGCGACCGCACATTTTAAGTGAGGTCCGCACAATTTTGGGTGCAGTCGCACATTCGAACTTCAAAAATGACAACTCTCTGAAGACAGAGAATTGCTTTATCTGCAACCGCAGTTGAATTTCTGCGGACCGTACAATTTCAAGTGCGGTCCGCACTATCTTGCTACACCAAGTGCTCTATCCTACAGATCGGCGGACCGCACAATTCCTTGTGCAGCTGCACAATTCAAAATCCATCTGGCAGAAAACTTAGGGTTTCAATTTTGCACACAAATTTGACATGGTAGTAGCAATTAAACAATATCAAGCAAATTCCCATCCCCCATATAGCAATTATTAGTTCACCTAACACAAATTATAGCCCACATAGACATGAGATTAACAAATGGTCCTAATTAACTAATAAATTCTAGACTAACTAAGAAAACTAAAAAATTCTAGAAATGGTTTTGGCACATACCAGTGATGAAGTGGTGTTAAGGATGGATCTAAAATGCTCAATTAAGTGGAAGGTACTTGATTAAGTTGTGTGCAAATTCTTAGCCTTTATGTTGAGATTTCAGAGAAGTGAAAGTTTGAACAGTAGACTTAGGGCTACTATTTATACTATCTAAAGTGGCTAAGGTTTTAAGAGTCGAGTGCAGTCGCAGAATTCCTTCTGCGGTCCGCACTCTGTTACCTGGTGCTCAATTTTCTTCAACTGATCTGTGGTCCAAAAATTTCGGTGTGCGACCGCAGATTTTGGTGCGGACCGCAGATTTCCTTGTGCGGCCTCACATTGGTCATTTCTCTAATAGACAAACTTTAGAGAGTTTGCAATTCTGCCTTCTCAACTTGTGTGGTCCGCACGAGAATTGTGCGGTCCACACAACGGCCGTGATTTCCTTCTTCTATAGCATTTGAAATTGTGTGATCCGCACAATGCACTTCAAATCCAATTAGCACAAAATAAGACCTATCTAAAAAAGGAAGAAAAGAAAAAGAAAAAGAAACATGGGTTGCCTCCCAAGAAGCGCATGATTTTACGCCGCGGCATGACGCAGATTACCATCACTTCAAATGAATCACTGCCACCACGTGGCCATCATCAGCTTGTCCCAAATAATGCTTCAACTGATGACCATTGACTCGGAATACCTCACCACTTTTGTTTTTCAAGTCCAATGCACCAAAGGGTGTCACACCCACAATTTCAAAGGGACCACTCTATTTGGATTTCAGCTTTTCGGGAAACATCCTCAATCGTGAGTTGAACAACAACACAAGATCGCCCACCTTGAATTCCCTATTTCGGATGTATTTGTCATGAAGGTACTTCATTCTTTCTTTGTACAAGGACGAACTTGCATATGCATAGTACCAGAATTCATCTAGTTCATTCAAATGTGCAACCTGCTAGGTGGCAACTGCATCCTATTCAAGATTTAACTTCTTCAAAGCCCACATGGCCTTGTGATCAACTTCCACAAAAAAATGACAAGCTTTTCCAAACACCAACCGGTATAGAGACATCCTGATAGGAGTTAGCAGTCCAATAAGCCCATAGTGCATCTTCAAGCTTCTTTGACCAATCTGTCCGGTTAACATTCACTGATTTGGATAAAATACTCTTGATCTCTCGGTTGGAGACTTCCACTTTTCTGCTTGCCTGAGGGTGATAGGGAGTCGTGACTTTGTGAGTGACACCATACTTTCTAAGTAAGGTGTCAAAAGCTTTGTTGCAAAAATACGACCTCACATCGCTTATGATAGCCCGCAGATTACCAAAACTTGTGAAGATGTTCTTTTTCAAAAATGCCACCACACTTCTTGCTTCATTATTGGGTAGAGAAATGACCTCAACCCATTTTGACACATAATCCACCGCTACCAAAATGTAGGTGTTCCCACAAGAGCTTACAAAAGGTCCCTTGAAGTCAATACCCCACACATCAAAAATATCAATCTTTTGAATGGTGGTGAGGGAAATTTCATTTTTATTTGAGATTCCACCGGCCCTTTGACATTCATCACAATGCTTGACTAGATCACTTGTATCCTTGTAGAGAGTAGGCCAATAGAATTCACAACTTAACACTTTGGTCGTCGTTCTTGATCCACCGTGGGGACCACTATATGGTGAAGAATGACAAGCCCCAAGAATTTCAATTTGTTCCTCCTTCGGCACACATCTTATAATCATGCGATCAGTACAAATTCAGAAGAGGTATAGTTCATCCCAATAATAGTCTTGCCAATCCCGTTTGAGCTTCTTCCTTTGGTTTGAAGAGAACTCATCCGGGATAATATCACTCACAAGATAAATTTCTAGATTCGAACCATGGCATACCAGTCATTGAAATGGCTAGAAGTTGTTCATCAGGGATGGAGTCATTGATTTCAAGGCCATCATGCGGCCTCCCCTCCTCCTCCAAACGAGACAAGTGGTCTGTCACTTGGTTTTCAATTCCTTTGGGGTCTTAGATGTCTATATCGAACTCTTGAAATAAAAGAACCCATATAATGAACCGATACTTTGAGTTTTTCTTTCTCATAAAGTACCGAAGTGCCTCATGATCCATGTGGACAATCACCTTTGTACCCATCAAGTACGGGCGGAACTTCTCCATAGCAAAAACAATAGCAAGCAGCTCTTTTTCGGTCATAGTGTAATTGACTTGGGCATCATTAATGGTCTTACTAGCATAGTAGAATGGATGAAAGATTTTGTTGATACGTTGCCCCAAAACTGCTCCAACCGCCACATCACTAGCATCACACATGAGCTCAAAAGGCAAGCTCCAATTCGGGGTGGTGATAATAGGAGTAGTTGTCAACTTGAACTTGAGCAATTCAAATGCTCTCATGCAACCATCATTGAAGTGGAATTTAGAATCATTCTCCAAAATTTTGCACAAGGGGTTCACCACTTTGGAAAAATCCTTGATGAAACGACGATAGATACCCGCATGACCCAAGAAACTCCTCACTCCCTTCACGGATATTGGAGGTGGAAGTTTAAAAATCACCTCTATTTTCGGCCTTGTCGACCTCAACCCCCTTCTTTGAAATATTTTGGCCAAGGAGAATCCCCTCCTCGACCATGAAATGGCATTTCTCCCAATTCAATACCATTTTCGCCTCTTCACACTTTGCCAATACCTTATCCAAATTTGCCAAGCAATCATCAAAGGAATCCCCGACTATCAAAAAATAATCCCTGAAGACTTCAAGGTAATCCTCTATCATATCTATAAGGATCTCCATCATATACCGTTGAAAAGTTGCCAGTGCATTGCATAAGCCGAATGGCATCCGCTTCAAAGCGAAAGTGTCAAAGGGACAAGTGAAAGTTAATTTCTCTTGATATTTCGGGGTAATAAGTATTTGATTGTATCCCGAATACCCATCTAGAAAGAAATAGAACGCCCGGCCGGCCAATCGATCAAGCATTTGGTCAAGAAAGGAAAGTGGAAAATGGTCTTTCCTTGTGACTTTGTTTAGCTTCTGATATTCCGTGCACACTCTACACCCGGTCACCGTTCTTGTTGGAATCAACTCATTCTTATCATTGGTGAACACAGTTATGCCCTCCTTCCTCGGAACACATTGCACCAGAGAAGTCCACGAACTGTCAGAAATGGGGTAGAAAACCCTAGCATCCAACCACTTTATGATCTCCTTTTTTACCACCTCTTGCATTGCTTCATTTAGTCTCCTTTGATGTTCAAGGGAGGGTTTGTCATCCTTCTCCAAATTAATCTTGTGCATGCAAAATGCGGGGCTTATTCCCCGAATATCTGCCAGTGTCCATCCAATGGCCTTCTTCCTCTTTTGTAGCACCGCCAATGTAGAGTCTATCTGCACGGTAGTCAAGAAAGAGGAAAGAATAACTGATAAAGTAGAACAAGGGCCAAGTAATTCATACCTGAGATGCGGAGGCAATAGCTTCAACTCCAAAATGGGAGGCTCCTCGATTAAGGGTTTCTTTGGAGGAGTCTTCCGATTTTCAAGATCCAAGGACAATTTGCGTGGTTCATAAGTGTACGACCCCATTCCTTGCAATGAATTCACACATTCCATGAAGCCATCCATCTCGTCATTATCAAGGTTAAGCAAGATAGCCTCAAATGTATCATCAACATTCATTGTGGCACTAGTATCATCAATAATAACATCAGTCACCAAGTCCATGAACGAACACACTTCATTTCTATTCGGTTGCCTCATAGATTTTCACACAGGGAACACCACATTCTCATCACCCACCCGGAAAGTGAGTTCACCGGCTTTCAAATCAACGAGACCCTTCCCTGTAGCAAGGAAAGGTCTACCAAGAATAATTGGCACCTAATAGTCCACTTCACAATCAAGAATCACAAAATCCACCAAGAGAATGAACTTGTCAACTCGAACCAATACATCCTCAATCACCCCCAACGGTCTCTTCATTGTACGGTCGACCATTTGTAATCTCATAGATGTGGGTCTTGGTTGCCCAATTCCCAATGTCTTGAAAACCCAATAGGAATCAAGTTGATACTTTCCCCAACATCACAAAGAGCCTTTGCAAATTCGGCACTTCAAATAGTACAAGGAATAGTAAAAGCACCGGGATCTTCCAACTTTGGAGACATCGAATGCACAATTGCACTCACTTGGTGAGTAACTTTGATAGTTTCAAAATTTATCGATCTCTTATTTGTCGCCAAGTCTTTCATAAACTTAGCATATCCGGGAATTTTCTCCAAAGCTTCAACCAAAGTCACATTTATAGAGAGACTCTTCATCATATCAATGAACTTCTTGAATTGATTCTCGCCGTTTTTTTTTGCAAGCCTTTGAGGATAGGGAGGAGGTGACTTAGGAAATGGTGCCTTAGCTCTTTGCACTACCGGTTCTAGTATGTCAATCACATGATCCCTGTAAGGTTCACATCATCTTGAGTCTCTTTTACCGTGTCATCAATGTCAATCTGCACTTCATCATTTTCTTGCATAACATTGTGCGGAATCTCCTCTGCTTCTACCACTTTCTCATCATCCATGAGTTGCCTTTGACTTGAGGTAGGTGCATTCTCACCTTTTCCACTTCTTGAAGTAACGGCCATGGTATGTCTCGTAGTGCTCCCACCCTTCGGGTTCACCACCGTATCACTTGGTAGTGCCCCCTTAGGACGTGAATTCAAAGCTTGAGAGATTTGACCCATTTGCACTTCTAAGTTACTGATTGATGTATTGTGTGAAGCAAGTTGGGCATCGAAATTGGCATTCTTCTCCATCATTTGATTGACAATGTTTTCAATGCGACCCATTTCATTTTTGGAGGAACTAGGACCATGAGAAGGATAAGGAGGTGGGATGCTCGGTTGTTGGTACATCGGAAGCCTTTGAAAACCCGACCCCCGATTTCCTTGATTGTTTTTCAACCCTCCTTGATTTTTTCCTCCCCAATTGCCTTGATTATTATTATTTTGCCAATTCCCTTGGTTGTTGCTTCCATTCCAATTGCCTTTATTGTTCCTACGATTCCAATTACCTTGGTTACTAGAATTCCAATTGCCTTGATTGTTCGAAGTTCTCCATTGTTGTTGACTAGGGCCTTGATAGTTGTTTCATTTCCCTTGAAATTTGTTCATATTTTGGACCTATTCATCTTGATAATTATAAGAATATCCTTGATCATACCCACTATCATCTTGCACAAAATTTTTCACTCTTTGTTGCACTTATGGACTTCTTGCTCTTATTTTGTTTACCATCATTCCATAGAATTGACTTGCCTCGGGTTTTGCACTTGTTGAAGTTGATCCTTTGCCAATTGGTTCATGGTGGTTGTCAACTCAGCTATGGCTTGCCCATGGTCATGTAATTCTTTGTGAAGAAGAATCACATTTGGATCACCTTGTGGAACATTGGATCTAGATTGCCATGCCGATGAAGTATCCGCCCTCTCATCCAAAATATCACACGCCTCCGCATAAGGCATAGTCATGAAGTTCTCACCGGAAAGTTGATTCACTATACATTGGTTGGTGGTATTGATCCCCCGGCAGAAAGTTTTTTGAATCATGTTCTCCGTTATATCGTTGTTGGGGCACTCTTTTACCATTGTTCTATATCTTTCCCATATCTCGTGTAGCGGTTCATTAGGCTCTTGCTTGAATTCTAGAATTTCATCCCAAAGAATAGCCATGTGCCCGGGAGAGAAGTACTTTGAAATGAATTTCTCCGCAAGTTCATCCCACGTCCGAATGGAATGATTTGGAAAATGTTCCAACCATTCTAAAGCTTTCCCCCTAGAGAGAAGGGAAAAGGCCTTAACCTCAAAGCATCCTCGGAGACATTTGTTTGTTTGCTTCCCAACACGTATCGACGAACCCCTTCAAATGTTTATATCCATTTTGACCTGGTGCACCGGTGAAGAACCCTCATTGCTCGAGAAAAGTGAGCATCACATTGGATATTTGAAAGTTGCCTTCCCTAATAAGGGGTGGGACTATAGCACTTGCATACCCTACATTCGGCAACACCCGGTGTGGAGCCGCTCGTGGTAGAGGTGGGGGTGGAATGGGAACATTGTCATTAGGCGGTCGGCCTCTTATATTGGCTTGAGGTTCAAGAGGAACCTCATCCATTTCATCATTATCAACGTCCACATCCCCCACATTTATGTTTCTGAGCTCGTTGTATGCCATTATTGCACCTACAATACTCACACGTTAGTAACAAGGAAGGAAAATGTCACTCACACATAAACCAAATATAAATCCAAATCCATTATAAGCTCCCTGTTAGCGGTGCCAAAAATTGATCTCGTCCAAGCCACACCTCTCTTTGAGGTTGTGAAACGATCGGAGCAATAATAGTACCCAACAAGGAGTCAGGGTTGATTTTCCACAAAGATCTATGAATGGGAATAGGAGTATATATTTGAGTGAATGAGCTTGAATTATCTTGGATTACACTTTCAAAAAATTTGGTTTGTTTCTAAATCTACTTTAAACTAGCAAATTTTTTTTGTTTGTTTTTCAAATGGTAAAAAGGCCTAGGTCTATGACCTTCATCTAGGTGTTCGCTTAATGGGTTGTAAGCTTTAAAGCTTGTTTTCTTGGTCGGGGTGGATTATAGCTATCAATACTTGAGTATCCACTCAATACCTCTCGGTCAAAGAGTGATTTTTCCCAATTTGGATTTCTCAAGTCCAAATGGGTATTGAACCAAACAATTGATAATAACCTCAAGTTGGATTTTACTATCTCTAGATTCAACCCTTTAATTGGGTTTATCAATCTCTCGATTGACCCAATTCCTTGCTAGCCTAGTTTTCCTAGACTAAGTCTCTCTTTCTCAAGTAGAGACCAAGTTAATTAGGCATGAAATAATGTTTGCAACCATTAAGTCTTCAATTAAAATAAAGAACATGGCTAGATAATCAACACCCAACCATAAACAAGCAATAAATCAAATACCCATTAAGTTTACACACTAGGGTTGGGTCAAAACCCTAGTGAAAATCTAGATGTTCATGCTTAAATTAGAAGATAAAGAAGAAGAAGTGATAATTAAACCCAAATTAATGATTGAAATGATAAAACTAATATTTAAAAAGCTCAAAATGGCTAAAAGAACTAAAAGAAGCAAAGTAAACGGCTGCTGATGTCAAAAGGTACAAGATTTAACCTTAAAAAGTGAAACTATTCTATTTATACAGTGCTGGAATTTTTTGACAAAATTGAATCTTGTGTTGACTTAACCAATCATCAGATGGTTTAGTTGAACCGTAGAGATTTTCAATCTTGAATGCGGTTGTTGTGGACCCTTGACTTCTTTCTCTTTAACAATCCGGTTGTGTGAGAGGTGAGGTATTTTGTTACAAGTCCAAGTACCTGTGCAATCTAGAACTTGCCCCGAATGTGTTTCTAGGCGAAATTCTAAGTTAGCTTGGCTTGAGAAGTTATTGTAGGCTCTCCTTGGCACATTTTGAAACCTTTCATGGCTCACAAATGATATCATCCTTAGTAAACCCTTTTGAGCCTAAAGCCTTTCTTTTCAATAACCACATTACAAGCATATAACTGTTTTATAGTGACTCTCTCTTGGTACCCAACTTTTCTTTAGCACTCATGTGATTCAAATGGCAAAAACATAAGTTTGGGAGAGAGACAAGAGTTTAAATATGGTTTCAAGGAACAAAAAGACAAAAAAATGAAAAAGAGAAAAAGGCAAAGAAAAAGAAAGGAAGAACAAAGAAAAACACAAAAAGAAAGTGAATAATGTGAAAGGGTTGAAAAGATGCAAAAGAAAGAAAAAGTGCAAAGCATGGAGAAAGCAAAGAAGGAGATCGTGAATAGCATGACAAAGAAAGAGTGATGTCGAGTCTCTCTAGTCCCCTAAGGAAAAAGAAGAAGACTTAAAGTGTCGGCAAAGTATGAGCCAACAAGAGAATATGAAGTGCTAAAGGAAAGATGAACCGATTCCAATCTGATGTTACCCTACTTAATCCAAAAGCCTTCATTACATGTCGAAATATCCCTACATGATTTCAAGTCGAGCAAGCTTACATTAGTGGTGATCTACATGAGGGGTAAGCATATGGTACATAGAGTCGGGCTTGTGACATTCTTTTGAGAGTGATGAGCGAGCCTTCCTCGAGTCATTATTTTGAATTCTTCATTCATGAGCGAAATGAGCTTCCGGAGAGTATACGAGGAAGAGTTTGGGATCCACAGTGACTTTCATAAAAGTGTGAGCTTCCTTGATGATCAAAGTCAACCCTTGATGCTCAAGTGTCACATTAGAGCCATTTGTGCTTCAAATTTTCAAATCATAGGCTTGTTAATGATTCATGAGCGTGTGGGTAATTGTTGGTCTCAATTGATTTTTGTTTTAAAGGTATCCCCGAGAACTAATGAAATGAGATTTCTTGAATATTGGAAAACGGGCCAAAATGTGAAAATCAACTCAAAAGGGAGCCAAAATTGGACAAGGACAAAAACAAGGAAAAATGTTTAAAGTGCGGACCGCACAATACTGTGTGCGGCTGCAAACAATGAAGAATCCTTGTCAAAGTGGCTTCAGAGTATGCGGACCACATAATTCTAGTGCGGCCGCAGAAGAGAAGGTTCAGAGAGTTGGATTTTGAGCTTTTGAAGTTGTGCGGACCGCACAATTATTGTGCGAACATAGAAGCCAGTGTGCGGGCGCATTTACTAATACACGGACCACATAAAAAGGGATCCAAAGAATGAAAATTGAAGATATGCGGTCCGCACGATTTTTGTGCGGCCGTAGAAGCCAAGGGTGCGGGCGCACTTACTATTATGCGGTCCGCAAAGTGAAGTCCAGATCCCAGGTCAATCCAAGTGTGCGGCCTCACTCAGAAATGTGCGGTCTGCACAACTAGATGAAGTGCAGCCGCATCTCACTTTTATGCGACAACAGAAGGCCATGTTGACTAGTCAAGCTCAGAGTGCGGACCGCACTCAGAATTATGCGGCCGCAAAACCTCCGCAGGGGCATTTTTGTCAGATATTTTTCACCTTAGTATAAATAGGACTTTTTTGTCATTTTTAGGTTAAGTTTGTTTTTAGTAAAAGCACCTAGCCATTTTTATTTACTACTTTAAGTAATTTTGTACTAGATATGTATCCAAACACTAGATTTTCATCCCATAATTAATTATTATGGATTCTATCTTTATTTCTTCTTTAATTTCTACAATTTTCATGAGTAGCTAAATTTCTAGCTAGGGTTGTGACCCAACCCTATGTGGGTATTAGATGGGTGTTTGAATTAGGGCTTTTGTTTGTGATTGGGTTAGTAATATTTAGCCTAGTTATTGCATGAACTCAAGGATTAGTGGTTGCAAACACTGACTCATGCCTAATTGACTTAGTCCCTACTTGAGAAAGAGAGATTAAGTCTAGAAAAACTTGGCTAACAAGAAATTGGGGTGAACTCAAGAAATTGATAGCCCCAATTAAAGGGTTGAATCTAGACATAGTAAGACCCGACTTGATTTATTATCACTTGTATTATGCAATACCCATTTGGACTTGAGAAATCCAAATTGGGCAAAATCACTCAAACTACCAAGAGGTATAGAGTGAGTACCCAGGTGTGATTGCTATATTACAACACCGACCAATCAAACTTGCCCTAGATTTTACAATCCATTAGGTAACCACTTAGGTGGAAGTAACGACCCTAGATCCTTTCATTATTTGAAAAACAACTCAAAACCAAAAATATTGTCCTTAGTTTTATACTTGCATACAATAGAACAAAGTAGAAGTAGAATACCAATCAATATTATGGAAGTGTAATTTGAGTCAAAACATACAACATCTACACCTAATCCCATTTCTAACTCCCTATGGATTCGATCCCGGACTTCGTTGGGTTTATTATTGCATCGACCGCCTCGCTACTTAATTGTGGTGTGGGTTTGGCCGAGATCAATTTTTGGCGCCGTTGCCGGGGAGTTAAACGAATTTAGTTATATATCTAGGTTTTTGTGTGCTTTGTCTTTCTTTCCTTCCGAGTCACTAATTTTTGTTTTGAATTGCTTATAGGTACGAAATGGCTCTCAACAACGAGTCCATCGGAAATGTGCTAGTGGGGGAGGAGGTAGATGATGATCAAGGAGATGAGATTCATCTCGAACCTCAAAGTAAACAGGCGAGGCCGACCGCCTCATAATTATATCCCAAACATTCCCCCACCTCCACCAAGATCAGCGCACCGGGTGTTGCCAAACGAGGGCTATGCAAGTGCAATTGTCCCGCCCCGGATTAAGGAAAAAACACTTCCAAATAACCAACATGATGCTTACAGTACTTGAGCAGCGGGATTTCTTCACCGGAGCTCCAAGCCAAAATGCTTACAAGCATCTCAAGGAGCTCGTCGATACTTGTTGGGGGAGCAAGCAAAATAATTATTCCGAGGATGCACTGCGATTGAGGCTATTTCCCTTTTCTCTACGGGGAAAAGCTTTGGATTGTTTAGAGATATTACCAATCATTCCATCCACACTTGGGATTAGTTGGCCGAGAAGTTCATTTCCAAATTCTTCTCCCCGGGGCACATGGCTACACTAAGGGATGAAATTCTAGCGTTCAAGCAAGAGCCGAATGAGCCATTGCACGAGATTTGGGAATAATATCGTACCATGGTCAAATAATGCCCGAACAATGATATGACCAAGACCATGATCCAATAGACCTTCTACAGGGGGATCAACACAACAAATCAGTGTGTGGTAAATCAACTCGTCGGGGGTAACTTCATGAACTCGCATGGCAAAGTAGAGCCAATGTTCCTCAGGGTGACCCAAATGTTATTCACCTACACAAGGAGCTACATGATCATGGTCAAGCTATTGCGGAGTTGACAACCACAATAAACCAATTGGCCAAGGCTCAGCTTCAACAGGTTCAAGGGCCGAAACAAGTGAATTCTAGGGAAGGGGTGAACATGATGATTAACAAGAGATGGCAAAGAGGTCGACAAGTACAAAATCATCTGGAATAATTTGAACAAGATAATAGTGGGTATGATCAAGGTGATTCTTATAATGAGAAATATGAAGAGGTGCAATATGTCAACAATTATCAAGGTCAAAGAAGCAATGCTCCAAATCAATAACAATAGAGATCACAAGGAAACCTAGGGAATTGGAACATCCAAGGAAACCAAGGAAATTGGAGTGGTGGCAACAACAAGAATAATCAAGGCAATTGGGGAAATGATAATAATCAAGGCAATTGGAGTAATCAAGGGAACCAAGGCAATTGGGGAGGTAATAATCAAAGCAATTGGGGAGGAAACAATCAAAGAAATTGGGGAGGCAAAAACAATCAAGGGGGTTGGAACAACAACAATCAAGGGAATCGGGGGTCGGGATTTCAAAGGGCCGATGTATCAACAACCAAACAACCCATCTCCATATCCGGCACAAGGTCCTAGTTCTTCCAATAGTGAAATGGGGCGGATTGAAAATATGTTTAAGAAAATGATGGAGAAAAATGCCGACTCAGATGCTCAATTGACCTCCCACAATACCTCTATCCGCAATTTGGAGGTTCAACTTGACCAAATTTCTCAAGCTTTAAATACTCGCCCTAAGGGGGCACTAGCTAGTGATATGGTGGTGAACCCGAAGGGTGGGAACAATACGGGGAATGAAATGGTCGTAACAACAAGAAGAGGAAGATGTGGAGTTGCAATTACTTCAAACCAAATAAATAATGTGGATTATGATGTGTTGGTTCAAGAAGATGACATTCCAAGCAATGATTTTCAAGCTAATGAGGAGTTGAGGATTGACATTGATGAAAGTGTGGAGGAGACACAAGAAGATGTGAACCCGTCTAGGGAGCACGTGATAGACATACCGGATCCAGTAGTACAAAAGGCCAAGGCACCCTTGCAAAGGCCTCCTCATCCATATCCTCAAATACTCTCAAAACAAAACAATGAAAATCAATTCAAGAAATTTATTGATATGATGAAGAGTTTGTCCATAAATGTGTCGTTGGTTGAAGACTGAGAACAAATGTCGGGATATGCCAAGTTCATGAAGGATTTGGTCACAAAGAAGAGATAAATGAACTCTGAAACAATCAAAATGACTCATCAAGTGAGTGTTATTGTGCACTCTATGGCTCCAAAGTTATAAGATCTCGGTGCCTTCACAATCCTGTGCACTATTGGGAGTGCCGATTTTGCCAAAGCTTTATGACATTTGGGGGCAAGCATTAACTTGATGCCTTACTCTATGTTCAAAAATTTAGGGATTGGGCAACAAATACCCATATCAAAGAGGCTACAAATGGTGGATCGGACCATGAAAAGGCCATTGGGGATAATTGATGATGTGTTAGTTCGGGTCGACAAGTTCATCCTTCCGGCGGACTTTGTGATCCTTGATTGTGAGGTTGACTACGAGGTGCCTATTATCTTGGGGAGACCTTTCCTTGCTACTGGGAAGGCTCTAGTGGATGTGAAAGCCGGTGAGCTCACCTTCCGGGTTGGTGATGAAAAAGTGGTGTTCCATGTATACAAATCAATGAGGCAACCAAATAGCTCCGAAGTTTGTTCGTTCATGGATCTAGTGACCAAAGCAATTATTGATGACACAAGTGATGTGATGAATGTTGAGGATACCTTGGAATCTATGTTGGTAAATCATGATGAGGATGAGAAGGAAGGCTTTGTACAATGTGTCAATGCTTTTCAAGGAATGGGGTCATATACTTATGAGCCCCGAAAACTTTATTTGGATCTTGAGAACCGAAAGAATCCACCAACAAAGCCCTCAATCGAGGATCCTCCCACCCTGAGTTAAATTCTTTGCCTTCACACCTCATGTATGAGTTTATTGGCCCTTGTTCCACTTTACCTTTCCTCGTTCTTAACTAACGTGCAGGTAGATTCTACTTTGTTTGTGCTCCAAAGGAGGAAGAAAGCAATAGGTTGGACTTGGCAGATATAGTCCCGACTTTTGCATGCACAAGATTATTCTGGAGGAGGATGCCAAACCCTCTGTGGAACATCAAAGAATATTTAATGAGGCTATGCAAGAGGTAGTTAAGAAAGAGATCATCAATTGGTTGGATGCAGGGATTATTTACCCCATTTCCGATAGTTCGTGAACCTCGCCAGTGCAATCTGTCCCAAAGAAAGGGGGCATGATTGTGAAACAAATGATAAAAATGAATTGATACCCACAAGAACTGTCATCGAGTGGAGAGTGTGTATGAATTATAGGAAGCTCAATAAATTTACTGGGAAAGACCATTTTTGCTTTCATTTCTTGATCAAATGTTGGATAGGTTGGCCGGACGTGCTTTTTATTGCTTCCTTGATGGATACTTTGGCTATAACCAGATTCTTATTACTCTTGAAGAACAAGATAAAAACACTTTCACTTGTCCCTATGGAACTTTCGCATTCTCGAGGATGCCATTTCGGTTATGCAATGCACCAGCAACTTTTCAACGTGTATGATGGCCATCTTCACTGATATGGCTGAGGACTTTCTTGAGGTTTTCATGGATGATTTTTCTGTGGTGGGAAATTCTTTTGAAGAGTGTTTGGACAACTTGGACAAGGTATTGGCACGATGTGAGGAAACTAACTTGGTTTTGAATTGGGAGAAGTATCATTTCATGGTCGAGGAAGTCATTGTCCACGGTCACAAGAATTCAAAGAATGGTTTTGAGGTTGATAAAGCAAAAATTGAAGTGATATCCAAATTCCCTCCCCCTACTTCCGTGAAAGGAGTGAGGAGATTTCTAGGTCATGCGGGGTTCTACCTCCGATTCATCAAGGACTTTTCTAAGGTGGTAAACCCCTTCTGCAAACTTTTGGAGAAGGATGATAAGTTCCATTTCAATGAAGATTGTATGAAGGCATTCGAACTACTCAAGTATAATTTGACTACTACTCCTATTATCATCGCACCAAATTAGAGCTTAACTTTTGATCTCATGTGTGATGTGAGCGATGCGGCAGTTAGAGAGGTATTGGGGCAACAAATTAACAATCGGTCTACTATGCTAGTAAGACTATGAACAAGGCCAACTCAACTATACGGTGACCGAGAAAGAACTCTTGGCTATTGTCTTTGCATTGGGAAGTTCCGCTCGTACTTGATGGGTACAAAGGTGATTGTTCCCACCGACCATGCGTCGCTTCGATATTTGATAAGTAAGAAAGACTCTAAGGCAAGATTGATGCGGTGGGTACTTCTTTTACAAGAATTTGATCTTGAGATCCAAGACCGCAAAAGGAAGTGAAAACCAAGTGGCGGAACACTTGTCCCAATTGGAGGAGGAGGGGAGTCCACATGATGGACTTGAGATCAATGATTCATTTCCTAACGAGAAACTCCTATCCATTTCTATGATCGGGATGCCATGGTTTGCCGATGTGACCAATTATCTTGTGAGTAGCATTGTACCGAATGATTTCTCTTCAAACCAAAGGAAGAAGCTCAAACGGGACTGCCTGGACTACTATTGGGATGAGCCCTAGCTCTTCAGAATTTGTACTAATGGTGTGATCCGAAGATGTATACCAGAAGAAGAACAATTGGGAATTCTTGAGGCTTGCCACTCTTCACCATATGGTGGTCACCATGGTGGTGCAAGAACATCTACAAAGGTATTAAGTTATGGATTCTATTGGCCTACTCTCTACAAGGATACTAGAGATATCATCAAGCGTTGTGATGAATGCCAAAGGGCCGGTGGGATTTCCAAGAAAAATGAGATGCCCATCACCACCATCTTGGAGATTGACATTTTTTATGTGTGGGGCATTGATTTCATGGGTCCGTTTTTGAGCTCATGTGGGAACACTTATATATTGGTGGTTGTGGATTACGTGTCAAAGTGGGTTGAAGCCGTGGCTTTGCCCAACAATGAAGCTCAGAGTGTGGTAGCATTCTTGAAAAAGAACATATTCACAAGGTATGGAACTCCAAGGGCCATTATTAATGATGGGAGATCGCACTTTTGCAACAAAGGTTTTGATACTTTACTCTCCAAGTATGGTGTCACTCATAAAGTGTCGACCCCCTATCATCCTCAAGCAAGTGGACAGGTTGAAGTCTCCAACCGGGAGTTCAAGAGTATTTTGTCAAAGACTGTGAATGCCAACTGGACAGATTGGTCGAAGAAACTTGATGATGCTCTTTTTGGGCTTGTAGGACAGCTTACAAAACACCAATCGGTATGTCTCTATATCGATTAGTGTTCGGGAAAGCTTGTCACCTTCCGGTGGAACTTGAGCACAATGCTATGTGGGCATTGAAGAAGCTTAATCTTGAGTAGGATGTAGTTGCCAACTTAAGGGTGGAGCAATTGAATGAGCTTGATGAGTTCCGGTCCCATGCCTATTCAAGTTCTTCCTTATATAAGGACAAGATGAAGTACCTCCATGACAAGTATATCCTGAACGAAGAATTCAAAGAAGGCGATCTTGTCCTACTGTTCAATTCTCGGTTGCGGATGTTTCCAAGAAAGTTGAAATCTAAGTGGAGTGGCCCATTTGAAGTTGTGCATGTGACAACCTTTGGTGCTCTAGATCTAAAAAATAATAACAATGAGGTGTTTAGAGTCAATGGGCATCAGTTTAAACATTATATTGGCAAGGTTGATGATGTCCACATTGTGGCGTTGCTCCATTTCAAGTGATTGATGGTAACTTGCGTTGTGCTGCACAGAACGGTCCGCGGCCGCATAGTTCCTTGTGCGGCCGCACAACTGGGTACCTAAAAATGTCAACTCTCTTAAGTTGGATTTGCATAGTAAGGGCCATTATGCGGCTGCACTCAATAGTTTGCGGACCGCACAAGGTTATGCGGCCGCATTCAATTTTATGTGGACCGCACATCATTGTTCACCCCAGGTAAGAAGTGCGAACTGCACTCAGAAATATACGGTTGCACTCAGGTAAGCCAGGCACCGCCTTTTTTGGGGTATAAATAGGGGTTTCCACTACTATTCACACTTTATGCTATCTGAACTCTCAAGCCCTAGTAAACATTGTGCAATAAAAAAAAAATTCCACAATCACACTCACTTCATCAAGCTAGATTCCTACTTGCACCACCCACTACTGGTATGTTCAATTCATGTAGATTTTTGTTCATTTTTCTCAAATTTTATTTTTGATTTCTTTCAGTAGTTTAGTTAATTTTAGGCCTAAAATGTCAAATGTGCTTAATTTGTGCTTCAAAATCATGTGGGGAGTTACATGTATGCTCATTAGGGATTGGGTAGGCAAATAGTTGTGTCAATTTGGGTACACCATGCTTAAACTTTAAGAATTTGTCAAGAACCCTAACTCAGTGCCGACACAGTTCAAATTATACGGCCGTACACATTATTGTGCGGTCCGCATAACTGGAAAAAAGGGTTGTTATACATGGTTGAGTTGTGCGGACCGCACTCAAAATTTGGCGGTCTGCAGAAGAGGTATGCAGTCGCACAAAAATATGTGCAGTCCACACTCAAACTTCAGAGAACCAGTAATTTTTAAGTTGGGTCGTGTGCGTCCGCAATCATAAATGTGCGGTCCGCACTCGAGGTTATGTGGCCGCACACCAAAAGTGTGCGGTCCTCACTAGGCAGTCTGCGACTGCACTCAATTTTGTGCGGTCCGTACTACCTGATTACTGACTGCTTGTCTGCAACTGTGAGTTAACTGTTTCCTTTGCTTTAAATTCAACTCACAAATGTAATTTTTATTGCAGACAATGGTTAGATCTCACGGCAGAGGTGATACATCAAAGGGGAGGGGTGAGCCCTCCCGAGGCCGAGGTCAGGGAGGGAGCAACCTACCATTGGCCATTCAGAAAGCAATTAGCAAGAAAGCAATTGCACATAGGTACCTGACTCCTCGGACACCAGCGAATATGCCCCGTCTAGGGAAGTATCCAATGGTCACTCTATGGAGGTCGAGCATGAACCTCAGTCCCAACCACCTGAAACCACTAGGCTCTATCAACTACGCAATGAGCCGACAGACAGTTCCTCAGCTGAGTTTGATGCAGGAAGCCAGGGTTCCGAGCCCTCCTCTTCACCTACCCCTCAGGCAGCTATTGATATAGATGATGATGTCATCCCGGACGACGGTAGAGAGGGTGACACTCGTGTGGGTGGTCTTGAACGGACAAAGAAGAAAGAGATGTGGGAGAATACATTCGTCAGCTTGACGGCATTCAACAAATTCAGGGAGTTGTGGCCAAAAAGGTCAGTCACACTGGAGCGACAATTCTTGATGAAGGATTTGGATATCCACAATCCAAACATCCTTAGGAAATTCCAGGAAAGAAAGGGGTGGAAGTGGTTCACTCACTCGGTCTTAGATGAAAATGAACATTTAGTGAAGAATTCTATTCCAACATAGCTCATATCAAGGCAGGAACAAAAGTGACAAAAGTGAGGAATTTGAAGGTTCGCTTTGATGCCCATAATTAGAATACTTATGCGGGTTTCGAGCAAGTGGAAGTAGTCCAGTACTTGGAGAAGTTAGCTTTGGGTGAAGCAGTTCGCCCTTGGCTAGCTGAGATTATAGTTTCCCCAGGACCACCACCACTATGGATCACCATATAAGTACCTATTATCCGGGCCACCCTCAACTTCGAAGCTAAAGGGTGGCAAACTTTTGTGTGCAACAGAATTGATCCAAGCCTCAATGATAACAACCTCCCTCATCCGCGAGAAGTGTTGGTGGCCTCTATTATGGTGGGGTATCCTATCAATGTGGGTGCTATAATGTCAACCAGAATCACATTGGCGGTCCATAAAATTAAAAAGTCATATCCCTTTTCGAACACACCCTCACAAAGTACTTCAATGATGCAAAGGTGGATCTAAGGCCATATGACACAAAGGTAAAAGCTAAAAATCCTTTTTCTTGGTATCACTCGCAGGGTGCGGACAACCCAAAGTTCAAGGGGATGGACACTACCACAGTTGGTCAGTCTGACGAGCCAGCAGTAGTAGGTTCAGAGGCTGCTGATGAGCCATCTTCAGCTCACATGCCTACCACAACAGTCGGTTCTTCCTCCGGGACAGCCGTCATGCCACCACCATCATCCTCCAGGCCTCCCAAGTCAGTTCCAGTGCCATCCTCATCTACATACCCTGATACCCTCTCACTGCATTGCGAGTCTCCTGACTTCACGAGCCTCAACAACTGGATGCAGACAGCCACTTCTAAGTTGTCTGACATCTCCAGTATTGTTGTAGGGCAGTCCTCTACTCCAACAGTGCCACATATACCTCCTTTAGTGGAGGAAACTTTGAAGAAGATTATGGACAACCAGCAGACTATCATGGACACTCTGGTATCTCAGGGGGGTGCCATTGAGGAGTTGGTCAAGCAAGTGAAGAAAATGAGAAAGTCACAGGTTTCAAAGAAGATAGTGGAAAGTTTGAGGCAAGAGGTGAAGAAGTTAGCAGCAGTAGGTGACTTGCCCTTTGATCTATTGATGGAGACAGGTGCATCAGTACCAGCTGATCCAGCAGCACCATCAGCAGAGGCACCATCGGTAGAGGCTGGCCAGTCTGATGAGCCAGATCTCACTGCCCCCACTGCTGAGGAGATGCTCCAAATGCTCTCCAACCCTGTTGTCCCTCCACCCGGAGATGAGGATATTCAGTTAGAGGAGACCGAGGGTGGTGATGTTGCTAGTCACCCCGAGACCACATAGGGAGTTTTCTTTACTCTCTACCCTCTTATGATTTGCCTTTGCTAAGCATTGGGTACAATGCTTACTCTTTTTCTGGGGGGTGGTCTATTTTGATGATATTGGATGACTGCCTATGACATTTGATCACATTTTGGGCCTGTAATAACTTAAATACGCTTTTTCCCTTTTCTTTTATATTTACTCCATCCCTTATTATGTATATAATTATCCCTCTTGTATATATTAATTTGTTTTACCTTTAGTAGTTAATTTCATAGCTTCTTCATTTTGCCTTCCTAATAGTATAGCTTCTTAATTACTTTATTAGCTTCTTTTTGATTTGTTAACTTTTTCATATGTTTTAACGAACAATAAGCCTTTGGTTTATTAATGCCACGGTTATTTCCAAAGGTGGGTCTTGTGTGAACCCGGTGGCTCTTCCCAACGATGGATGGCGTGACAACCTTCTTAAGAGATTGAGTCAGTCTTTGATGTTCAGGTAATTATAAATAGTAGTAATGAATAAAATAAGTCGAGCATGTTTCACTTGGTACCAACACACTTAACTATGTGTTTATGGTGAAAAAAAAGTTTTTGTATAGAAATAGCTCTAGTTAGTGATCTTGTGAATCTTGTGTTGACTTAGGCAATCATCAGATGGTTTAGTTGAACCGTAGAGATTTTTAATCTTGAATATAATGCGGTTGTTATGGGCCCTCGACTTCTTTCTCTTTAACAATCCTTTGTGTGAGAGATGAGATATTTTGTTACAAGTCCAAGTACCCGTACAAATGGTCTAGAACTTGCCCCGAATGTGTTTCTAGGCGAAATTCTAAGTTAGCTTGGCTTGAGAAGTGATTGTAGGCTCTCCTTGGCCTGTTTTGAAACCTTGCATGGCCCACCAATGATATCACCCTTAGTAAACCCTTTAGAGCCTAAACCTTTCTTTTCAATAACCACATTACAAGACTTTAACCATTTTATAGTGACTCTCTCTTGGCACCCAACTTTTCTTTAGCACTCATGTGATTCAAATGGCAAAAACATAAGTTTGGGGGAGAGACGGGGAGTTTAAAAATTGTTTCAAGGCACAAAAAGACAAAAGAAATGAAAAAGAGAAAAAGGCAAAGAAAAATAAAGGAAGAACAAAGAAAAACACAAAAAGAAAGTGAATAATGTGAAAGGGTTGAAAAGATTCAAAAGAAAGAAAAAGTGCAAAGCATGGAGAAAGCAAAGAAGGAAATCGTGAATACCATGACAAAGAAAGAGTGATGTCAAGTCTCTCCAGTCCCCCTAAGGGAAAAGAAAATGACTCAAAGAGTTGGCAAAGTATGAGCCAACAAGAGAATATGAAGTGCTAAAGGAAAGATGAACCGATTCCAATCCGATGTTACCCTCCTTAATCCAAAAGCCTTCATTACATGCCGAAAAATCCCTACGTGATTTCAAGTCGAGCAAGCTTACATTAGTGTTTATCAACATGAGGGGAAATCATATGGTACTTAGAGTCGGGCTTGTGACATTCTTTTGAGAGTGATGAGCGAGCTTTCCTCCAGTCATTGTTTTGAATTCTTCATTCATGAGCGAAATGAGCTTTCGGGAGTATTGGAGGAAGAGTTGTGGATCCACAGCGACTTGCATGGAAGTAAGAGCTTCCTTGATGATCAAAGTCAACCCTTGATGCTCAAGTGTCACATTAGAGCCATTTGTGCTTAAAATATTCAAATCATAGGCTTGTTAATGATCATGAGCATGTGGGTAATTATTGGTCCCAATTGATTTGTGTTTTGAATTAACTTAGGACAGCTGAAATATTTGTTTTTCTAATGGAGGTGGGAATTGTCTTAATTGCTTGAGGACAAGCAAAAGCTTAAGTTTGGAGGAGTTGATAAGTTGGGATTTTGACCGCTTATTTTCCCTCTTTTACTTGAGTTTTAGCTCGAAAACACTTAAAGGTATCCCCGAGAACTAACAAAATGAGCTTTCTTGCAGGAATATTAGGAAATGAGCCAAAAAGCTAAAATCAACTCAAAATAGTCAAAATTGGACAAGGACAAAAACAGGAAAAAAATGTTTAGAGTGATGACCGCACAATACTGTGTGCGGCCGCAAACAATAAAGAATCCCTGTCAAAATGAATTTAGAGTATGCGGACCGCATAATTCTAGTGCGGTCGTAGAATAGAAGGTTCAGTGAGTTGAATTTTGAGCTATTGAAGTCGTGCGGACCGTACAATTATTGTGCGGCCGCAAAAGCCAGTGTGTGCGGACCTCACAAAAAGAGATTCATAGAATGACAATTGGAGATATGCAGTCCGCACGATTTTGTGCGGCCGCAGAAGCCAAGGGTGCAGTCGCACTCGCTTTTGTGCGATCCACAAAGTGAAGTCCAGATCCCAGGTCAAGCCAAAGTGCGGCCGCACTCAGAAATGTGCGGTCCGCATAACTAGATGAAGTGCGGCCGCATCTCACTTTTATGCAACTGCAGAAGGACCCGTTGACCAGTCAAGCTAAGAGTGTGGACCGCACTCAGAATTATGCGGCCGCACAACCTCCGCATGGGCATTTTTGTTAGATATTTTCATCTTAGTATAAATAGGACTTTTTTCATTTTTAGGTTAAGTTTGGTTTTTATATGAGCACCTGGCCGTTTTTCTTTATATTTTAAGTGATTTTGTACTATATTTGTCTCCAAACACTAGATTTTCACCCCTTTATTAATTATTATGGATTCTATTTTTATTTTTTCTTTAATTTCTACAATTTTCATGAGTAGCTAAATTTCTAGCTAGGGTTGTGACCCAACCCTAGTGTGGGTATTTGATGGGTGTTTGAATTAGGGCTTGTTTGTGATTGGGTTAGTGATATTTAGCCTAGTTATTGCTTGAACTCAAGGATTAGTGGTTGCAAATACTAATTCATGCCTAGTTGACTTAGCCTCTACTTGAGAAAGAGAAACTAAGTCTAGGAAAACTTGGCTAACAAGAAATTGGGGTGAACTCAAGAAATTGATATACCCAATTAAAGGGTTGAATCTAGAGATGGTAAGACCCGACTTGAGCTATTATCACTTGTATTGTGCAATCCCATTTGGACTTGAGAAAGTCAAATTGGGAAAAATCACTCAACCTACCGAGAGGTATAGAGTGAGTACCCGGGTGTGATTGCTATAATACAACCCCGAACAATCAAACTTGCCCTAGATTTTTCAACCTATTAGGTTACCAGCTAGGTGGAAGTCACGACCCTAGATCCTTTTATCATTTGAAAAACAACTCAAAACCAAAAATATTGTCCTTAGTTTTATACTTGCATAAAATAGAACAAAGTAGAAGTAGAATACCAATCAATATTGTTGAAGTGTAATTTGAGTCAAAACATACAATCAAACTAGATATACACCTAATCCCATTTCTAACTTCCTGTGGATTCGATCCCGACCTTCGTTGGGTTTATTATTGCATCGACCGCCTCGCTACATAATTGTGGTGTGGGTCTGGCCGATATCAGCCGCATCTCTTTATTTCTGCGGTCCGCATATTTCTGGGTGCGGCCGCACAGGGCTCTTCTGCGGACCGCACATTTCTGAGTGCGACTGCGTAGCTGACTTCTATGGTCGCACAATAATTGTGCGGTCCGCACTTCCTTTGAGCTTGGAATGATAATTCTCTGAACTTCTGATTTTGCTTAGCTTCTGTGGCCGCATATTTCATGTGCGGACTACACTTTGCACTTGGACTCTGATAAACTTTCCTTCACAATCTGTGGCCGCAGATGGAAATCAGCAGTCCGCACTTTGAGCTTTTGTGCCTGATTTTTTCTTTGAGTTCATATCACTCCTTCTTGAGTTGGATTTCATCTTTGAGGATCATTTTCCACCATTCCTCGATTTTAAGCATATTTTATCAGTTTTTGGGAACATAATTAAATGCTTTTGGACTAAAATGAAAGTAAAACGGTGCTAATAAGTAGTCAAAACCCCACTCATCACAGACATCAGCCAGTATCAAAGTTTACTTGGGGAAATACTCTATTTAACTGTCACAAGGCCAGACATAGCATATAGTGTTCAGACACTAAGCCAGTTTATGCAGAAACCGAATAGATCACATTTGAAAGCTACTCAAAGGGTGGTCAGATATTTGAAGAACCAACCATGTCAAGGCATAATGTTGTCTAGCAAACAGAGAAACACTATCACTGCATATTATGATGCAGACTGGGCAGCCTTCCCTATCACTAGGAAATCTGTAAAAGGCTTCTTCATCAAGTATGGTGATTCCCTGATATCCTGGAAGTCAAAGAAACAAAGCACCATTTCAAGGAGTTCTGCAGAATTTGAGTACAGAAGCATTGCATCAACTGTAGCTGAATTGGTGTGGATACTTGGTCTGTTCTAAGACATTGGTACTGAATTTGGCCTCCCCGTGAACATCTACACTGACATTAAATTATCAATTCAAATAGCTTCCAACCGAATGTTTCACGAATGAACCAAACACATTGAAATAGGCCTTCACTTTATAAGGGAGAAGATACAAAATGGTCTGGTACAAACAGAATATGTAGCTACAAAGGAACAATTAGCAGACATTCTAACAAAAGGTCTACCACGAGTGCAACACAAGTATTTGTTGTCCAAACTAGGTGTACTTGATGTCTTTCTACCACCTAGCTTGAGAGGGAGTGTTGAGACAAAAGATGTAACTTGATTACATGGGTAGTTTAGTCTTTTTATATGTTAGTAGATTAGTGTACTGGTTAGTTTGTTAATGATACATGTGATTGGTTAGTAAGGTGGTTAGAGTAGTTAGTAAAGTCTTGTATATATATAGCTTGTACAGGTAATGAAAGGCAGCGCATTCATTTCCCACTATTGTTACATTAATCTTCATGCTCCTCTTCTCTTCTCTCTTCTCTCTTCTCTCTTCTCTCTTCTCTCTTCTCTCTTCTCCCCCGTTAGTTAGGATTTCCATTTCTTCTCAAACCTCCATTTTAGCAAAAGTTAAGTCATACAACCAGAGATATAAAGAAAGCAAGAGCTAAATAAATGTCAAAATAGTCAAACTAAAGCAGAATATGTTACTAGAAACCTCGGGATAATTTTGCACTTCGTAAGAAATGTCCCCGGTTCAAAAATTCCGTTACAAAGAATTAAAGCTATATTAATCTCTTATTCTAACTCCAAATAAAGAAAATTAAATGGACTCAACTCAACAGTCAAAATACGAGATTCGGTTATGAAACAAAAAAAACAATTGGAAATGATAATCAACTTGGAAAACTGGTGCTGAGAAAAACATGAAAGTAACAAGAAGAAGGGGATGAGAAGAAGCTCAGAAACAAAGAAGGGGGATGATAAATATCAAAATCACAGCAAACTTTACGCTATCAATGTTATGGATCTCTCTTTTATGCACAATTGTATTATATGTATTAAAGAATACATTTTAATGTGTGTCAACTCGAAAATTATTAGTGCAACCATTACGATCGAAATTAGTTGAATTAACCTATTTCATTCCCACGTATTGCCCTCTTAAGAAGTTTATACTTCTCCCCCTATCTTATTACGCATTTAGCCACTTGATTGTAAGGAGAGGAGCTCTAAGTTGGAATTAAATAGTCTAAGAAATGGTCATCTGTGCGTAACAGCTACTGGTGTCATCACCATTTCAGTCCCACTTCGAAAATCATCATTTTTTTTGTATATGGGAAAAATCGGTCTTAAAAGTTGAGTGAATTAGGAAGTGACACGTGTAAAGGATGACGAGTCAGCGGTGATCCAATCATGGTGACACCGGATACAAGCCTATGGCCGAATAAGAACCAATTCAAGATATGACTGTTACAGAAATGTTACCCTTTATTATTCATTATTACCTTTTAATTACCTTTTATTGCGGCATTAATATTGATAATTAAGGGGACATGATTTGTAGATCATGCATCCCATAGCTCTAGCATAAATAGAGGCTTTCATTCTATTGTAAGACATAGGAAATGATATAGCAAAACATCATACTTACGTTGTTCTTTGTATTCTTTTGTTCCGAATTCGAAGTGTTCTTAAAGCATGAGTATTCAACCAGAGTCATCCCCACAGAGAGATTCCTCCGAGTTCTTACGGCCCAGGCTAACTTTATATTCTTGCTTTATATTTACTTGATTTCATTACTAATTATTGTTGCTTTATACTTATCTATAACAAAATAATTCATATACCCATAGCTATCTTATTAATCAGATCAACGTGTCCATAAACCACATTTACAAATTTAATCATACCTTTTTGGGGTAAAAAATTTGGTACACGCCGTGGAGCATAAATAATTGTGGTGTTAATTTGATCTGCTCATCTTTTACTAATGTGCTTTGAAGTTTTTCTATTGCAAGCATAAAATAGCTATGGAAAATAATGATGTTAACAACTTACTCAATGTTAGAGAAAACAAAACAAGCATGTGGACAATTTTCATGATGGAACTCAACAGGATGACTCAACTAGTGAAATCCATATTAACGAGAATGATTCAACCACCATCCGAGTAGAAAAATATACTCAACGTGCGAGGAGTCCTATCCCTGGTGATTTAGATGACAAACTCGTTGTCGATACTGTAAAAGTTTTGAGAGCACAGCAAAAGAAGATCACAAATTATCTCTCAATACATGACCGGATAATGACTTAGCTCCAACAAATGTTATTGATGGCTTTAAATAATTTAAATGACGGATCTTGAACCTTTCCTGGCATGCCAATAAATCAAATAGCTCCAAGAACCCATAATGTCACTTCAAGGAAAGAGTTGAGATCGAATAACCACCAAGCAGGTGGTGCAGGCAATGGATCTTGAAATGAAAATGATGCAGACGGTCCTTTTAAGACCGAACTCATGAGGTGTATGAGAGAAATAGATGCTCGAATGGATTAAAATGCAAAAGAGTTTCACGCTCGGATGGATCAAATTCTCAGGGTACCTTCGGTCTTAAAAGGCCAGACTTAAATAATTATATACAATTGTCGTTCAAACCTAGCGTGGTCCGAAGTTGATTCCAAAGAGAATCAAGATGCCAGATATTCAAAAATATGATGGAACATCGGATTCACGCGAACACATTACAACTTACACTACAACTATGAAGGAAAATGATTTGGCTCCACATAAGATTGAATCAGTCTTCTTAAAAAAAATTGGCTAAACCCTAATAAAAGGGTATTTAATATGGTACTCACTTTTACCGGAACACTGAATTGATTTTTTTGAAATGCTTGTAGATTCTTTTATCAAGGTACATGCCGGAGCAAAAAAGTGTCAATAAGGAAAGCGTATATCTTCAAATAGCCCAGGTTGTGGGAGTTCATGATAAGGATCCAAAAGGAACGCATGTTTCACCAAGGGTCTAAATCCTTTAAGTTTGAATTCCTCGCACAAACTCAAGGAAAACCTGCTAGAGTTCCCCTCAACAACGTGGACAGATGTTCATAACAGGTACGAATCAAAGATTCGCATAGAATATGATCAGGTAATTATATTGACAGCTTTACTACTCAGAATTAAGGTCAACTGAACCTTGATTGGAGGAATTCCAGACACCAGTTTGAACCATACCCAATAGGATCACGGATTGAGAGGATGAAGGAGTGTTTCTCATAGCTAGTCTATAGAAAATAAATTCGATGAAGGACAATAATGTCTACAAACGCTAGGGAATGTTGCATCAAAGCAGCGAAAACCGCAACAATAAGTACTGGAAGCATTTGAAGATGGCTTCGGAACAGTGACAAAAAAACACTATGCCTAAAGATATTATACTCGTACAGGATACCGGAGATAGCCTGAACTGGATCCGGAATAAAGAAAAGGATTGGGAACTGCTAGATCAGCCCCGAAAAAAATAATAGAAGGAATCAGAATCAAGAACCGTCTAGAACCATTATATGTCAGTCCGGCCGCAATTCTCTTGCAATGTATTTTTGTTCATTTCCTGTAAACTGTCGTATATGCAAAGTGTAAACACTTGGGTATGTTCAAGGAATTGAATGAAGCAAAACTTTCACCTTCTAAAATATTCTCGTATATGCCTGAATGAAATAATCATTCCTAAAATTTGCTCACACTTAAAAGCAAATAAGGATTACGAATTCGAACAATTTATGCCTAGATGAACAGGAGACGTCCTCTTCATAAGAATCGTATTCATAAGTTCCCTCTTTTATAAAGCCATCCAATCAAATGGCTAAAGGTCGGATGCCTTATTTTTCGGTCATAAAGTTAACCAGATGCATTAAATTTCCAGACTTTATCAAAATCAGAAGTACAAAGTTCCTGGTCATTAACATCCCCAGTCTCTAATGCTGTGAGGTTATGAAATTTTTTGGTACAACTAAAAACCAAGAATCAAAACTCAAAGAAAGGTTTCGGGTACAACTAAAAATTCAAGAGTCAAAACTTAAAGACTAAAATTTTTAGAGGAACACTAAAAACTTGAGATCAAGCTTACTATGGTGGTGGTATTTTTTCAGCACTAACCGGTTCATTGACGAAATAAAAATAAGTGGCGGAGTTGTCATCTGTATTCCTAAGTTCTGCACTCTTTTTTCCTTCGCCTGGTTTTTGTCTCAATTAGATTTTTTCAGCAATGTTTTTAATGAGGCAGTGGCGAGGGTGGAAAAAAAATCTTCCACTTCCAGTTACATCACACTGAGTAACCGAAAAGTGGGGGGACTATATGTATACAGTAAAAATCAGTCTCAAAGCGACACATGTCAAGGATGACCAGTCAGTGATGACTCAACCATGTGACACCGGATACAAACGTTTGGCCGGATAAGAAGTAATTCAAGATATGACCATTACAGAAACGTTATAGAAGATCTGATGATTCCACCAACCTTTATTAGGCTATATTATCCTTTAATATTCTTTATCACCTTTTTATTACCTTTTATTGCAGCATTAATATTGATAATTAAGTGGGCATGATTTGTTGATCATGCACCCCATAGCTCTACTATAAGGCTTTCATTCTATTGTAAGCCATGAGGTTATCATATAGCAAAATATCATACTTAACTTTGTTGGCGAAATACATAAACGGCCCCTTTAAGTTGTCCTCAACGATTAGACAGACACCTCAACTGACCCATTTACCATTTAGACACTTTAAGTGGCTATTAAATATATTCGAATAGAGAAATATACGTGATTGAGCACTTTTAAAAGAATATTTATGAATATATTAGTACTTTTTACGTATTACATAAATGGAAGATTTTTTTACACTAATAGCATTTAACTGTAGGTTTTAAAAATAAATGAAGACCCATTAAACGAGGGATTTATTTTGATCCTTATTAAGGATACTTTGTCTCCCCCCCCCCCCCCCCCCCCNTCTTTCTCTTACTACTTTGTTTCTGTTATAAAACAATAAAAGAACAAGAACAATATTGCAGAGAAAGGAGAGAAAATTATTATTGAATTTTGGGGTGATTTACAATGGGGTAAGACCCCTCTATTTATAGGGGAAAAATGACCTAACCACAAAGTAGAACTCCCTAAAAGATAGACATTCACTCTAAATAGAGTTCTATTTATAATATCCTCCTTGAATGTCTATTCAACAAATAATGTGCCTCGTTAAAACCTTAACTAAAATAAAATCCAATGGGAAAAAAATTCTAGAAAAGGGAAAAGAGTACACATGTTTAGAAATACACCTTTTGGTTGCCTCGTTAAAAATCTTGCAAAGAAAACCCAGTGGGACAAAACCTTGTAAGGGAAAAAGAGTGTAACGCGCACTAACTCCCCCTGATGAGAGCATCAATTCACATCCTTGAGCCTTCGCATCTCAATCTTGTGTATTAGCTTCTTGAAGGTTGATGCTGGTAGAGATTTTGTGAACAAATCAGCCATATTATCACTTGAATGAATCTGTTGCACATTGATATCACCATTCTTTTGAAGATCATGTGTGAAAAATAACTTTGGTGAAATGTGTTTTGTCCTATCTCCTTTTATGAATCCTCCCTTCAATTGTGCTATGCATGCTCCATTGTATTCATACAAAATTGTGGGTAGTTTGNGCACGCTGCATTGTCTTCGTACAAAATAGTGGGTAGTTTGTCACACTTCAAACCACATTTGTCTCAAATAAGATGTATTATGGACCTCAACCACACACATTCTCAACTTGCTTCATGAATAGCAATTATCTTTGCATGATTAGATGAAGTAGCCACAATCGATTGCTTAGTCGATCGCCAAGATATGGTAGTGCCTCCAAAGGTAAACACATAATCTGTTTGAGATCGGGCCTTGTGTGGATCAGATAAATACCCAACATCGGCATAACCAACAAGATCAAGACTGCAATTATTTCCATAAAATAAGCCCATATCGGTAGTTCCTTTTAGATACCGTAATATGTGTTTGATTCCATTCTAATGTCTCCTTGTAGGAGCAGAGCTATATCTTGTTAAGACATTAACTGAAAAAGTTATGTCAGGCCTTGTAGTGTTGGCAAGATACATTAGTGCACCAATTGCACTAAGATATGGTACTTCAGGACCAAGTAGCTCTTCATTCTCTTCTCGAGGTCGGAATGGGTCCTTATTCACATCAAGTGATCGACAACAATCGGAGTACTTAATGGATGTGCTCCATCCATGTAAAACCGTTTCAGTACCTTTTCTATGTAGGTAGATTGATGCACAAAAATCCCGTGTGCCAAATGTTCAATTTGCAAACCAAGACATAATTTTGTCTTTCCGAGATCTTTCATCTCGAATTCCTTCTTTAAATAATCAATTGCCTTTTGGAGTTCTATAGCAGTTCCAATAAGGTTTATGGCATCAACATATACGGCAAGTACAACAAATTCCGTTTTTGTTTTCTTTATAAAAACATGATCACGCTCAACTATGTCTTATAGAAAGACTAAACGGGCGCTGCAAATATAATCCGGGATATTACGCCCAGAGTCGATCCCACAAGGAATTTACGTATCAATTAAGTCTTTAAAATACTAAACTGTTACTTAATCAATTTTCTCAAGACTTTTGAATATCAAATGGTGATGTTTACTAAATCTAATAACAAAATAATAAACTAGCAATTAACTAACAATATAGTGTAAACAATGATAATAAAGGTCTAAGGTTATGGTTTCCCCCGTTGGTGAATTCTTTCTCGGATATTTCTTATAGTTTAATTAATCGTCTCTATCAATCATGAA
>ML393582.1:0-67054 GCA_005239525.1 Nicotiana knightiana
TATATATTTCCTGTTGGTTTCATGGTTGAGAAGTTATTGATGATGTTTATGAGAAAAATACAGGTTCTTATTTATAATTGTTGAGATATAAATATTGTAAAAGACTTGGCCTATATTGTGAAATTCATGAATAAATTGATATGAGTTGTCTTGTGGGAGCGGGTTGCACGCCGCAACAAGGAGAGATAAGGGTGGACAGGTGGGATCGGGTTGCACGCCGCAACAGGAATAATAAGGGTAATATATTTAGGGAGGAGCAACAAGTGTGGACAGGTGGGAGCGGGTTGCATGCCGCAACAAGGAGCAATAAAGGAGGACATTTACATTTTTACTGAATTTCAAAGAAAATAAAGATTTGAAAGGCTTAAATGATCATTTTACTATTTTTCATATTTTTGTACTACTTTTATTTAAAGATAAATTTTGAAAACTTGGAAATTATTTGAGAATTGGTTATAGCTGATACCTGGAAAAAGGAGGCTGAGTATTTTAATTGTGTTGTAGTTATTATTTATTTTTTTTAGATTCCTTCCGTACTTCCTATATTATTGACACATGTTATATTGTTAATGCCCCGTCGTAACCTCGTCACTACTTCGTCGAGGTTAGGATTGACACTTACTCAGTACATGGGGTCGGTTGTACTGATACTACACTCTGGACTCTTTTGTGCAGATCTAGGTACCGGCCAGCTGTAGAGACATTTAGAGCAGTTATTCAGTTACGCGGAGACACGAGGTGTAGCTGCCGACGTCCGCAGATCCCGAGAGTCTTCTCCCATTTTTATAAAACTTTTTTATTANATAGCTGTCGGCGTCCGCAGATCCCGAGAGTCTTCTCCCATTTTTATAAAACTGTTTTATTATATTCAGGACAATTGTACTATTTCTTTCAACCCAGTATTTGTAGTATTCTTTAGTAGTTCGTGAATTGTGACACTAGACTCTGGAGTAGTTCTAGATTTATTTATATGATTAGTTTCGTGGATCGTTTTAATTAATTAATTGTTTATTTCTCTTTATTATATTGGGAATGATTCATTAAAAGTCAATAGACTCAGTTTACTTAGATTATTTTATTATGTCTAAATAGATAAATAATGCAAAGTAGATAATCGAATTCTAACATTGGCTTGCCTAGCAAGTGTGGTGTCATGCACCATCACGATCCCTAAGGTTGGGAATTTGGGTCGTGACAAGTAACAACAGTAACAACAACAATAATAGTGAAATCATAGCTTCTCGGCAGTCTCAGCTACCAGACGTTTCCAGAACTATACTAACCTGATTCTTTTATAGCCAAGGATATGTAGGCAACCTCCGAAACAAGGTTCGGTCAAACTTTTCCAAACCGCTTTCCATGGAGTACCCAACAGGCAAATATTGCTCGTAATTTCTCACTTTATCTTTGCCCGAAAACTCTTCGTGTTTCTGAGCAAAGAGAGGCAGCCATGAGCACGTAATTTTTGCCCGACTGAAAGTACTCCTACAAAATTCACAAAAAATAGATTTTTCTTATTATTTTAATTTTTATAGAATTTCTAAGAATTTCTTGTTAATTTTTTTTTGCATTTAGTTTCCTATTTAATATTTAAAATTATAAAAAATACCAAAAATATTTAAAATATCCATTGCATAGAATCTTAGGTTTAATTGCACTTAGGATTTAATTATATGAATTAATTACATCATTAAACAAAATTCACAAAAAAATATGGGTAATTTTTACATTTTTAGCTTTTAGTTACAAATTAGTAATTTCTTTTCATTAGCTTTAAGTTAATTAAATTTTTAAATGGTAAAAATAGATAATTAAGTTCAATTATACAAATTAAATTTGATTTAGGATTTGATTTAGGTTTTAATTAACTTTATTAGGATTTAGAAATCAAGAAAAAGAAGAAAAAAAAGCTTGGTTTGGTTCCGAAATGGGCTACAACAACTTTAGTGGCCAAAAATACCCTCAAGCCCACGCTACCCAAGCCCAATCACCCTCACCCGGTCCATCCCCACTACTAATCCAAAACGCCACCATTTCATTACATCAAAACCGAGTTGTTGATCTACCACCATCCAACGGCTGGGAATTAACCTTACCCCCCTTAAAACTGTCCTAACCGACCCTTCCCCCTCAAAGACCTATCATTCTCTCATCTTCCTCACCATCTCTCAAACCCTAGCCGCCCATATATCCTCACCCCCACTGGCCGACGGGCACCTGCCCAAACAACCTCAAATATTTTCCCTACACTCTCCATTCCCTCTAATCCCTAATCCCTAATACCCCACCAACCTCGCCAGAATCCCCACAAAATTTTTCAATTTTTAGATCCAAATTTATGAAAAAGAAAAAAAAACTAGTTCGATTTGCTTCGAATTTCCTTGTTATTTTGTTCGTTTTGGGTCGAGACTCACATGAATCGATTACTCTTGACAGAGAAATCATTTTGGGTTAGTTTCGATCCATTTCGAAACACACAGGATTCCGGCCGACCAGTCAAAGCTCTGAGTTCCATACCCTTCAGGGTAATCCTCTCTTTTCTTTTTAATTTGAATTAGATGTTTTGTCATTTGCTTGATTATTTGTCCAATTATGTTAATTATTTTCAATTGTTTCAACTATAGCCAATTAATTATTTGAATAACTAGTTTTTCTGTTCTTTTTCCTTAATTCATTTTTTTAATTGTTGTTTGTTTTAATCAAGATCAGCGTGTTTCTTTTTGGGGATGTTTATGTTAGTAATTGGAAATACAGGGGTCTAAAATAAATAGGAAAACAAAGGAATCTGTTAGTTTGTTGTTTAAGAGGTTTCTAAAATAGGAAATATATTAAAACGGGAAGATAAGTTTAAAACTTGGGGTAAAAGTTTAGATTTCAAAAGTTTAAAAGGATTTGGGAGTTAAGAAAATACCTTGAAAGGGACAACTGTCCATTTTTCTGTTATAAAATATGCTAATTCCCTGATTTTTAGGGAAGCTGGCAAAATATTCCCACACCCCCTCTCCCTCACATATAGCACATGCTGACATTCTATGAAAAAGGACTCCTCCTCTCACTCTCGCACACGGTTTTAACATAGAATTCACTCTTCATATTCCATTTTACTCTCATCCCCTCACTAAAACACACACGAGTTTTAACCTTCAATCCTCTGAAACTTCAAAACTCCCTTTTTCATTTTGGAATGGTTTTGCATTAGACTTTCATTGGTTTTGGGTCTACTGCTGGCTTTCTGGGTTGAATATTGAAGCTATTGTGTGCTGTTTTCTATTGATATTTTTTGTTATTCTGATACTGTTATTGCAGCACTTTCCAACTTCAAAGATTTATTTTCCTTTTTTGGTGTAGTTTGGCTAAAATCAGGTATGTTACTGAATATTGGGTTTTCCCCCATTTGTTGTGTACATGAAGCCTATGGTTGTTTTTAGTAAGTTTGACATTTGAGTTTAAATGTATACATTAGTCACTTCATGTATATGTTGATGCAAGATTATTAATGACTTTGGATTCCAGTGTAGTTATTTGGCCTTTAATAGTGAGATTTGATATAGGTAATAGCATGATTTTTTTTTCTCGAAATTACGGGACTATATAAGTCTTTCTGGGATTAATTTGAGTTGTGTGGTCAATCTGATAACAGTTTTGCGCTAGTGATATCAAGTTAAAAATCTATTGGAAAAGGGTAATTGAATGAGCATGAAGTCAGTGATGTATTGACTGAAATTTTAAGACATGGAACGAAAGGGTATGATCTGGAAATTTTAGCTGATAGTGTAAAAGTAGTCACGTTGTAACAAGTATCAAATTTGATGCATGATTTTTTAGAAGTTGTTATATTGAGTGCCTCAATGAATTGGGCCAAACTTGTAAAACGGCCCAGTAGGAGCCCGAGTAAGCAAGTTGAATACTTCAGGATTTAGGACCTTGGAGTCTGGCCTTTTGCATTCGTACCCATTTTTTGTGCCACGTTTTAATTTATACCCGCTTTGTAAAAAAAATTACATCTGTACCCGCTTTTGCGCATAACTTCAGCATACGGGGCTGAAGTAGCAAAGGCAATCACGCAAAACTTTAGCATTCTAGTAGACGGGCCTGGAGTAGCTTGCGAACTTCAGCTCTAGAGCTGAAGTTTGTGTCTTTGTACCTGGGGAACTTCAACTCTAGTAAATGAGAAACTTCAGCTGTAGAGTTGAAGTTTTTGTCTTTGTAACTGGGGAACTTCAGCATACGGGGCTGAAGTTCCCCAGTTACAAAGACAAAACTTCAGCATACCGGGCTGAAGTTCCCCAGTTACAAACACAAAACTTTAGCTCTAGAACTGAAGTTCCTCATTTACTAGAGTTGAAGTTCCCCATTTAATAAACCGTGACTAGTTTTGTACACGTATGTGTGACATGATTCTTTATGTGCCGAACGAAATGAGTACACGTACGTGTGACTTGTTTTAAGATAATTTCATAATTACGAATAATTAAGAAATTAAAAGCGGTAAAACGCACATAGGTTCTAAAACACGTAATAATATGTTAATTAAGCCAGGTATATGATTGTAATCGTGCTAAAACCGCAGAACTCGGGAGTGCCTAAAACCTTCTCCAGGCTTAACAGAATTCCTTACACGGTCTTCTAGTTTCGCAAACTTTAGAACAGAGTCAAATTTCCTCGATTTGTGATTTAAAATAAACCGATGACTTGGGACACCATTATAAATATTCCAAGTGGCGAATCTGAAATTGAATAAAATAATCTCATTTCGATTAATGTCACTTTAATTGAAAAACTTCCCTATCCCCTTGGGGAGAAAGAGGTGTGACAGCTCTAACGACTCTGCTGGGGAATGAACCCAGAATCTCTGCTTCAGGGTTCAAAATTCGAGCTTGTACTGTAATCTGTACTTGGCTTTATTTGTTTGTTGATATTACTGTGTTTGTGGGCCTCATGTGCTAATTGCCTTTCATTTGCCGCTTTGATATTATTTGAACTGTATTAAACTGTCTTCTTACGCCTCCCTTCTGAGTCTTCTAAAATATGGTGCACACGTACGCGTGGCCCACTTTTCTATTAGAGGTCGTACCAAATAGAACGGGGCTGGATCAACAACTAGGCCGGATAGACTTTCGTGCTCCCGGTACATTGCCCCCACCTCGGCTCGAGCTCTCCGCTTGGGTAAGCCATTATAGAACACACCCCCAGGTTCATACCGGATCCCTAGTAGGACCGTTTGTTTGCATCATGTGCATTTGACTTTAGGGACTCAACATAGGGGTTTGGTCCGTCTAGGACACGTGTACCCGAAATAAAAGACCATCTTGATGCATCTTAGGTGCTATGTGCGCATTTATTTGTTTCGACTTGCTTGTTGACCGGCTAAGGAAAGAAAATCAATAGAAAAACCAGGAGTGAGGTAGGATAGGAAATTCACCCTGTTCTGAAAACCTCGGTATTAGGAAATGTCCCGAAACTTTGCCAAAATTTTTTGAAAAAAAAAAGAGAGAAAATAAATTTTAAAATAAGTCAATATCATGTTTTCCCGGTCATGTCAAAACTGACCGAACTACGCGGGTCTGATTCTCATCGGATGTGAGATACGTAGGCAAACCAGCCCCAATTCTAAAAAAAACCAAATGTGTCTGTTGTTTTGGTCGAAAGAGTAAGCCGACCCAGCTTTGGTTGCATCTTGCGCCGTTCTTGTCGGAATAAGCCTTAGAACATCTTTGATTTGTCGAAGGGCCATTTTCGCAAAGAACAGAGTTGTATGTCAATGGAGCTCCACTTTTCACATAAAGAGCCTTTCCCCGGCCTCAAACTTTATTTGATAGTGCGAAGGGGCCATTATTGCAAAAATGGCCATCTTTGGCTAATATTGCATAAATAGCCACGCTCCTCTGATTCTTCCTTGGAAAACTATAAACTTGTTTTGCAAAAGAGTCGCTTGGTCTGTCTTTCGGAAAAGAGTCAACCCTAACACCAACCATTCACAAGTACAAAATGAACACTGTCCAGAACCCACCATTAAATATTGTAGAGCAAGCTCCACTGCAACTTCAAATGTGGTGGTATGATTTAGATAAAGATGGTCAAGACTGGGTAGTATAACATTTGGGCGCTCTCCCGGATATTATGAAAGTCAAGCCCCGGGATGATCTGATCAAGGCTTTAGTAACTTCTGGGATCCTGTTCTTGATTCTGAGCTCACTCCCACTCTGGAGGAAATAGCCGGATATATTGGTTTAAGCCGGGACTTGAGAAATCATCGACTTATATTCCTAAGGCCTCCCTCCGTGCATCAATTCTTCCATATCCTGAATATTAGTAAACAATTACGGAAGAATAATGTAAACAACGGATGCTGCTCCTTCTACTTCCTGTATTCCAGATATGGGCACTCAAATGATTTTGAAGCACATGAAAAGGGCTTGAACAACAAGAAAAACAAGGACACCTGGAAAATTCATCATCGCCTTGCTTTCATAGTGGCATTTATGGGCATTATGGTCTTTCCAAATGAAAAATGGACAATTGATATTCGTGGCCAGAATTATGCAAAACCTAACTGCCAAAGAAGACCACACACTTTCTCCGCTTATACTGTCGGACATCTATCGAGCATTGACATTGTGTATGTTTGGGGCGACATTTTTTAAGTTACGGCCCGAGAAAGAACCGCTTCATCGAGAGTTATGAGGAAAGGGTAAAAGACTACAACTCTCCAGAAGTGGTTGAAGATTGGATCTCCCACCTAAGAACTCTAAAGGCACATCAGATTGAATGGACTTCGGGATGGCTCCCTGTAAGGGAAGTCATACACATGACAGCCACAAAGAGCTATTTGTTGTTGATGAGCTTGAGAAGTGTCCAGCTGTATGCACCGCGAAGAGTTATAAGATAGTTGGGAAGATACCACGTGGTGCCGAGGATGAAGATTTGAGTGTCCAAGTCATTGAGCTACACCTTGAAGACCCACTTCCCGAGGATTTAATCCAGCAAACCTGGAATGGTTACCGATACTTGAAAGAGGATACCCAGGTACTGGATCTTGCGAGAGATGAGGTAGATTTAGGTTATGCCACGTAATTTGAGAGAAGGTGTTTTGTTAATGATGAGCCAGAGCCCGAGCCTGAAAGGCCTACCAAAAGACCTCATATTCAGGCTTTTGATGACAAAGTCCGAGAACGGTTGGCCTGGGGAGAAAAGAAAAAGAAATATCAAGCTACCATCCATGCCTTAGAGGAAAAGTTAAGAAGCCTCACATTTGATAATGACTTACAGGCGCAGGAGGCCGAAGGTTAAAAGTTAAGATTGACCAGAGAAAATGAGGCACTCCGTGCCCAACTCCGGGACATGAGGATAACCATTGAAACGCTTGTGAGGAGCGAGAGAGATGAAAAACTCATCAGCAACTTAATGATTAAGGTGCATGACTATGCAGCTGACTTGATAGAGGCCGAAAGAGACTTGCTAAATGATCAAGCAAAGTTAGCCAAAGGTGCAGAAGAACATGCCAGATTGGCCACCAGTTGAAGCAGAAATACGACAAAGAAGTAGCAATTTTAAAGAAAAAGTTGGTCGCCCTTGAGAATTAAATGGTCCAACAAACAAAGGATTTCAAGGCAGAAAAAGAGCATTGCTACGCATTGATTTACCGACTACAACAAAGCATGCAACAGTTACAAGACCAAAACAACAGAGATACACAAGTGTTGGAATCTCGGGCACAGCAAATTGGACGTTTGCTTCAAGAAAGGGTGTCATCAGAATGAAAATTAAAGAGATAGTTTATTATGTTGTAATGAAATGACATAAATGTGAAGACATGACCAAGTCTTTGTTTTTTGCTTCTGTGATGATATTTGTTAGCCAGGTGATGTTTTACCTAGACCACCTTCAAGAAGATATTGCACGTAAGCCCGCGCGGAGACCGGCTGATGTCCCGCAGGCCCCTAGAGTACTAGTGGAGGCTCATATATATTTTTGATGGTGAAGAACAGTTCTGTATAAAAACTTTAGAATTTCGTGTCGTGGGCCTGGCGGTCGGGTTTTGACCAATTTCAGGATCGCTGCGGTGTGAAGTCCGACCTCATAACTGTCTCAAAACCAGGCTCCAAGCCTCACTCAGTCAGTACCTTCCAGTCTTATAACATATGCAATTCAGCCCAAACCAATGATAATATAGAATAAACTAGCAACTTACGAGACTGAGGCATGAAACATATACTGTAACAGAAATGAGTAAATGAACGAAATAATCACAGATACAAACATCAATAATCGACCATTCTGGTCTAAACACATCGGCGTGAAGCCTTAACATTTATACTTAGCATGATTTCTATTTCGTTCAAGGTAATTACCACCTTCACAGTACAATATCAATCTGAGTTAACTAGTAGACCGTGCCATGGAATGAGCCAGGCTACAAATATTCGGTAAACGCCCGTATGCCTGTCACTTGGAAAGTGTGTCACCTTAATTAAAAGCAAATATCAAATAGTTTGGGATTTCGAACCCTCAGTTCCAAGTTTGGAAGCGTTACTTACCTTGGTGAAGAACTATCGAACTCCCTCTTCAAAACCCTTCCAAAAGCTTCAAACCCGGATGAAATATTGAGAAAATGGCTAAAATTCGCGAAGGCACGTTTTTATACCTTCTGTCCAGTGGGTCCGCACCTACAACCTCTTACACGCACTTGCGGAACCGCACCTACGGAAAAATCCTAAGGACACAAATCCCACACCTGCGATTGACCTCCCGCACCTGCGGCCTCGCAGGTGCGGCAATTACCTCGCACCTACGGAAATCCCTTCACTTGGCAAACTTCCGCACCTGTGGTGCCACGTTTGCTCCTGTGGGACCGCACCTGCGTTCCCCATCCGCAGGTGCGAAAACACCAGTAACAGAACCTCAGTAGTGACAAAATGATTCCAAACTCCCCGTCGACCATCCGAAACCATCCCGAGCCCCTCGTGACCCCAACCAAACATACCAACACCTTATATATGATCATTCAAACTTAGTCGAGCCTCCAAAACATCAAACCTAACCTCAATACACCAGAATCACATCAAATTCAAGCCTAAGAACTTTGAAATTTCTAAAATCCTCAAACGATGCCGAAACTACCCAAAACAACTCCGATTAACCTGAAATTTTGGAGACATATCCAAAATGACATTACGAACCTGTTCCAACTGTCGGAATTCCATTCCGACCCCAATAGCCTATTTTGCACTGCCGACCGGAATCGCCAAAAACTAACTTTGGTCAATTCAAGCCTAATTCTACACCGGACATCACAAAAATATTCCGAACACACTCCTAAGTCCCGAATCACCTAACGAAGCTATCTGAGCCATAAAATCTGCATTCCGAGGTTGTTTCCCAATAAGTCAACTCTCAGTTGACTTTTCCCATTTTAAGGCTATCTTTAAAGACTAAGTTACTAAATTCTCATTTAACCATTCCGATTTGAAGCCTATCGACTCTAACACATCAATAATAGAATAACCAATCCATGAAAAGTCAATGGGAGCAATATAAATACACGTTCTACGTAACGACAGACCGGGTCGTTACATTCTCCCCCACTTAAACATACGTTCGTTCTGGAACGTGCCTATAGTTGTTCCAATACCACCAAAAATTGTTTTGTAACCTTCCTTGCACATATTCGGAGGTGATCCCATGTCACCTTACCCAATCGACGTCCGATAACACAACATAACTGAAATTTCATGATAAAATCCTGACCCATAGACCTTAAAACCAAGTTTCCACTTCTGAAATAATTTACAAGTTCAAATTCCCACTACTATAAGCTGAAATAGTCTGAACACGTATAAACCAGTAACCATTCGCCCGATCAGTATCAATACAATCCAGAGCCATAACTTGTGCAACTTGTGCACTCAATAACCACATACCAAGAGTTCAATTCATTAAATAAAGAAGACTCGCATGAGAGGGCTATCCTTCCACTAACACTTACCATTACCACATCATACTAAAAGCCTGATACACATCGTGAAACCATATCACACAAATCCGACACCAAGGATCATACCTCTACCCAACCGAGCTACAAAGCATGATCCCATCCAACCGCTGGACCACATGACACACTCGAAACCACCTTGCTCAAAATCAATAACCATGCAAAATTCGACATCAATTACTCAAAGGTCATTGCCATAATCACGGGAATCGAACGATACCGTGCCACCCGAATCAAAAAGAACATAACCATAACGTCTCAATTCTGCAACACCCAATTACTTACCTTACTCAAATCTCGCTATACAGCCCCGATAGGACTACATCATATGCACATATATAACCGACGATCACAACTCCTCGAACATCGAAAGGTAACTCATAGATCACTCCACGACACGAATAAGCTCAATGACCATCAAATGGTACATCCCTCAACAATAGCATTTCGGAGTCAATAATCCCGACTCAGTGCAGACCACACACCCATACAGGCCTACCAATAACTCTAAGTCAACTCTGGTCAGCCATAGTAGGTAGATAACTCTCCGAACATTCATAATGACTGAATCATGACATATACTAACACCTGACTAGCTTTGCTCGCATCCTTGTAGTTCACCCTACAAAATAATCTGTCCAAAAAACCTCCCAGTCTCCAAATCCATGAGGCGCACCATTTACCATATCTGATCTAAATTCCACCGCTCAAATGTATAACACGCCCCTAATACTTCATCATTCCACGAGGGATACCCCCATAATTCCTATGTGTCACCAAGAAATCCCAAATACCAGCAGTCGGTCTGATGAGAGAGCGTTGTAACACCAATGAAGCACCCAATTTAAACACATTCCTTTGGACACATTGTCCTTTATGAATGTATACTCTCATCCAGCCACCCAATAGTGGTATTCTTTACCTAATCATCTGAAACTGCCCGTTTTGACCTTCCTTCCAAAAACTGAACCGTGACCTCACATATGCCACTCTCAACCATACTCAAAATACCGCATACGCCATGTAATCCTATGATAAATATGAGAATTTCATGCTCCCTTCCTAGCCACAACAACTACGTACCCAACTAGCCAAGAACTTTTTGTTCGGCCCCATCTAGAAACAAAATCACTATACATCACCTGGCCCTCACGCCCGTAGGAATATACATCTCCAACTGTGGTAGAAACCATCAAGAACTCCTGAATCATACTTGTACAACACCAAACCGTCAGGACTGAATCCTTCTAACTCAACCAAGCTACGCATGCCACCAAATACCAAGAGAATTGCTAATAAACACCTGTAGCAACTCATTACCTTATAAACACCCAAAGAACTAACCATATCCCTTATCATCTCGATCTGACCCACTACCCAGCTGTCCTATTTATTCAAGTTCCTTCTGACTTACTTTCGAACTGATACTTTTTCTTGCCATAATACCACAATTCTCAATCTCGACTCACCGCACGAAACCCGAACATAAAAATATACCGTCTAGGGCTCATAAGCGACTGAATACTCCCTCAATTATCCCCAAATGCTCCACATTAGAAAAACTTATCCTGAAGAGACTTCCTGCAAATTTAAAGTCATTACCTTCTCTTTCCTAATGCTGAAGGATAGAATCCATGATAAGGCAAATACACCACAAGTCTTGACACCATTCCCTTAAATCTCAGTTCTAGCCCTTCTCACACCTTGAAGACCCTCGATCGCTATATATAACCTTGAATCCGCCTGAACCATTCACGAACGCCATTTACTCTACGAAATTTCAATTACACTAACCAAGTAAATAGAACGACCTGACCCCGCTTGCAATCCACATACTAGAAAAGTAATCCACACCTTTGAAGCAACAAGCACGCTCATACATTGCACACTCTACACTTACCAGTACAACTCCATCAGACAATGAATTCAATTATCCGTAAAGTATATTACTACTTGTATCGAAGAAATTTCCATTACTCGAGTCATTCCCAGACTCCACCTCTGCAGGTCATAAATGATTCACCAATCCACCTCGAATCGAAACCAATACAACACATAATCGTGCAATGAACTTACCATTAACAGACTCCCCCACTTGGCTCAAAGCCAACGATCAAGACAACCAACAACTCACGATGCTCATACATTATCACTGCCACCATGTTGTTGTGGGATTCAACTAAATCCTCTATAAGCTTATATGACCCAAACCATCTAACACTCAAATCAATTGCCAATCTCACATCCACCATCGTGATGGTCATGCCAACTCCCACAAGCGATCTAAACTCAAATTGCAACATGCATCATTTACTGATAGAGAGAACTTACTATAGATAAACATAAGGTTCACACACCTTATGACAACCGCAGGAGATAACTCTACCTGCTAAATCTCAAAATGTTATATCCCTATATATTTCCGAATATCATAGCTATCACACAATCACTATACCTTCCTACAGTAGAACACAACCACTGCCTACCCTCGAGACATCCCATAAGCGGTATAAGGACCTGAATCTGATGGCAATACTAACACCGTAGTTGTGGTCCAGGAATTCTTGAGCTTCTGGAAGCTCCACTCACACTCGTCTGACCACATAGATACCTTCGTTGGACACCACGTGTCCCTAGAATGCTACTGAACTAAGCCAACAATTCACACTTGGAGAACTTCGCACAAAGCTTCTCCTCCTTATATCCTTTTAATACCATCATCAAATGCCGAGTATGCTATCCCTGGCTACAAGAGTACAGCAGGATGCCATCAATAATTACAATACAAAGGAGTTATAACACGGCTGAATACACCGTCAATCAAATATATGAACACTGCTAGGGAATTGGTCAACCCAAAAGACATCACCAGGAACTCATAACTCAACAGAAAAATCTACTTCACTCCACAACTAAACCACACGAGAGGTCCTTCAATACACTCACAAATCGAAGCCATATTCTAACTCAATATAGACGTCAAATACTTAATGTTTCTTGCCACATCTCCCGCTAATCCATTCTCATCACAATCAAACAACCTGAAGACATCTAACTTGTGAGACCCCATGTGCTTTTTTCTCTTCTCTTACGTAATATACGTAACATGGCGTGGTTATATTAAGTATATGATTGGGTATATCACATTGGGAGAATAATACTGAAAATGTGTGGTAATATCAAGGAACTAAACTAAAGCTTTAGGTCAAAGGATCCCTAAAACAAAGGTTCGTGGTTAAAGAAATGGTTCGGGTAGCACCCCGCGCGTTCGGAAGGTTTAAGTTAACTTGCACTTGTGGGATAAGACTAAGAGTGTCTAATATGCTAAGAATAATGTGTTAGGAGGTATTATAATATAACAATGATCACATGTGAAGTGTTGGAGTCAAGAAAGTTGCGAAATAAAGGTCGGCAAAACTTATCGTAAATTTCTCTAATAAATTTTCTAAGCTTTGGGTTAAATGTATCAGATCATTTATCCAAATATATAAAGATTTATGGGACCCACAACCTACCGAACCGAAGGTCTACAAGTCCAGTTGGCAACCAAAAAAACTACTCATCAAACCGACATCGGAGTAAAGAGTTATGACTATTTTACCGCGGACTGTCCGGGCTGAAACCGGCTCGCGAACCGGGTCGGGTCAAACAAGTGGTATAAGTCGGAAAATTCGACTTTTAAGACCCCAAAACATTTCATTTTAGTCCCAAAAAAGTGATCAAGCTGAAGAGAAGGTCCCATGGTGTTCTTCAGTGATTAACGTGCGTTTTAACGATTTCTATCGTTAAAGTTTGCCCCGTGCCTAGAAACACAATCTCTATGCTTTCCAATCGTTTTCCCCTTCTATTAGTTGTGTTTGGAGCTATTTTTCGAAGATAGGAATATTTTTCTCTTGCTAGTTCTTCAGGCTTTATACTTGGTTTGGCAAGGTAATCATCTTGGGACTCTTTTATGATCGTTTTTACAAAGTTCTACGGACGTTTCGTCAAGTTAGGGTCATATGGAAAATCTGCAGATTTAAACTCAATTATGAACTGTTTATAGGTGCGTATAAGCTGCATATATATAGTGGTTGCGAATTTTAGGCCGTAAAGAACAACTTTCGTTAAGGAACTACAGGAATTCAGACGTTCGTTGGAGAGGTATGTTAAGGCTATGCTCCGTCCTTCCTTTTAGCACGAATTCTGGGAAATTTCTAAGACGGAAAATGTGATATTTTACTATTCTATTGCTAGAAAGACCTTCTGTGAAAGGCATTGGGATCGTAGCTGAAGTATTTTCATGATGCTATTAGGTTGATATTCCACTCGTTTGGTTAAATAGGTTATTCGACATCTATATACATGTTGTCGGCTTCCTTAACTATATGTCCATATATATGAATTCTTATTCGTCTTTGGTTGTGTGACTTAAAAATAAAGGCATTTAGTATTTGCGATCAGCCCTTCCTTGTTAAAGTGTATTTTAAAATCTCTAAAGTGATACGTCAATTTCCAACAATATCAAATATAATTTTTATGTTTAAACTACTAAAACACTTGATTTTTGAAATACTTCCATTTATTAATTATCAAGAAATCAGGTATAAGGATAAAGTGAAGTACCTTAAGCTTTTTATGAACATCTTCAGAGTTATGTTATCTTTCTAAAAGTCGAGTTAAGTTTTCAAGCTTATTAAAAAAATATATGAGCTTCCACGAGACATTTGTATGCGATCCGAAGGTGATTATGAGGCTATGAGAATAAGAGTACCAATGAGCCAAGATTGGCTAAGTTTTTGTTATGGCCTCTTATGTGCATTCAAAGTTCATATCATATATGGCATATTATGCGTGGACTTCGAGCTATAATCGGAGATAAGGGGCCTATTTGCCCCAAAGACTATATATATTGTACATATGACCACAGGTTGGCAATATGATACCGGTTAGCTACCAGGAGAGACCGCCATTGCTAGCATTTGGTTGGGTATGTCATGCATTTGCATCAATATATATATATTCACGACATACGGTTACACAAGCATACCATGCATATTTGATTACTATGAGGTCGGATGTCGGCCATGGAGGCTATCAGACTTTCAGTGTCAGGTGGTATCTCTACTACCCTTTTTACATCAGCTATGTATGATTCTACTTTCTGCCTTACATACCATTACTTTTTTATTCGTACTGATGTCCCGTTGCCTAGGGATACTGCATTTTTGTTTCGTGTGTGCAGGTCCACGTAGGGACTCTGATTGACCCCTCCGCTAGGATTTTGGGGTTCAGCTGTGAGTTGGTAATCTCCACCTCTTCCTGGAGCTTTCGTAGGATGGTTAATTTTGTTGTACAGTTTGGATATAGTCGGGGCCTTGTCCCGGGAGTTCTTATGACACTCTTAGAGGCTATTGTGGACACATTATTCTGGGTTTCTTTTTGTAGCTTTCAGTCTCCAGCCCATAGGCTTGGAATGTATATATATATATATATATATGTGTATAGGCATGTATGTCTTCAGTCGCGGCCTCGTCGGCCAGCTAGTACTTTATTATTTTGGCTTGTCTACCTTTGTTTATATGGCTTATTGTTATTCAAGTCATGACCTTAATGGTCCCGGCTTAGTATTTCAGATGTTGTATTGCCCGATCTGTTGGGCCCCCAGTTTAGTTAGCTAGTATGTTTAGTGGATAACTCGATCGAATACAGTATCGAATGCTAGTCGTGCCTACCCTAGTTTGGGGCGTGACAAACTTGGTATCAGAGCAGGTCATATCCCAGGGAGTCAACAAGCCGTGTCTAGTAGAGTCTTGCTTATGGGTGTGTTGTGCACCACACTTATAATCAGGAGGCTATGAGGCATTTAGGAATGGTTACGTTTCTTTCAATTAATAGATCGTGCTATAGAGCGAAGTTATAAGAACATATGAAATCTAAATCGTGCTTTGTGTTTCTTATCTAACAAGCTACCTACGCTCAAGAGATGGCACATCGATAGATAGGTATGGATCCGGTGGAAGGTACCAGTCGTTCCCCACTGGGTGAGAGGGATAGATTTCCCTTAGAGGCACACAGTGAGTCTTCAGTACCCCTCGTTTCATCTTCCCCAACACTTGTTTGAACCTAGGGAGATGTAGTACCCCCAGCCTCACCAGTTCCATTGGTACCTGAGGCAGCTAGAGACACAGGACCTCCAACACCTGTTGTTCCCCCATCAGAGACTGGGGAGCAGGGGATGAGNTGATCGGGAGCAGATGCCCAGAGAGATAGGACAGGAAGTTCGACGGTACGAGAGTTTCTCACTTGGCCCCTCCATTATTTACAGGATCCAGTTCCACTGAGGATCCCCAGGACTTTATAGACCATATGTATAGAGTATTGAGGGTGATGCATGCCTCCATCACCGAGGCTGTGGAGTTGGCTTCTTTTCGACTACGTGATGTAGTCGTCCTATGGTATGAGGCATGAGAGAGATCTAGAGGACTTGATGCTTCGCTAGCAGAGTGGGAGGACTTCTCTGAGGCTTTTTTAGTCCATTATTTTCCACGGGAGGTTCAGGAGGCCCGTCTTGACTAGTTTCTTAGCCTGACGTAGGGGGATATGAGTTTGAGGGATTATAGCCATAAGTTTAATTCTTTGGCGAGGTATGCACCAGATATCGTACGTACCATGAGGGCTAGAGTTCATCATTATGTGGATGGTTTGGGGGATCATCTGATTAGAGACTGTAGGGTAGCACCCCTATCGGATGATATTGATATTTCCCGTATAGAGGCTTTCGCTCAGACTACAGAGGACCTTTCTCGTCAGATTCGTGATACTCGCAGGGATAGGGAGCAGAGTAAGAGGGCTAGTACTATGGGGTCTTACAGGGAACCACGGGGTGATTTTAGGCCCCCACTCCATCGATATCCACCTCGGTCAGCAGGTAGTTTCCTACCACAGATGCAGGGCCAGCGGTTTGATCGTTATATTCAGTTAGGACCGGGGCAAAGCTCAGGCCAGCTTGAGGGCCGTCGACAGGAGCGTTCCGCACAGATGAGATAGCCTACTGCTCTATGTACTCAGTGCGATAAGCTGCACACCGGGCAGTGTAGACAGGGTTCAAGTGCATGTTATCATTGTGGGAAGACATGACATTTTATTAGCCGATGCTCGGGGTTAGGAAGAGGTGCACCAGCTCAGCCTTCAGGATCAACAGCAGCCTCTTTGCCCTCAGTCCGTACTCCCCGACCAGGTCCACAGCCTACTTAGGGCTGTGGTAGGGGGAGAGGTGGAGAAGACACCTCAGGTTCTACTGGTGGCCAGAACTGCTTTTATGCACTCACAGGCCGACAAGATTCAGAGGCATCTGCAGATGTTCTCACATGTGTATTAACAATACATTCTCATACCATTTATGCATTGATAGATCCCCGCTCTACATTTTCATATATCTCTATTTATTGATGGTAAGCTTCACATGAGATCTGAGTTGTTTCCACAGTCAGGTGAGGTGTCTATGCCAGTTGGCGACTCTATTGTAGCTAGTCATGTTTATCGAGGTTGTACAGTGTTAATTAATGACCGTCCAACCCTTGTTGATTTAGTTGAATTGGTTATGCTAGACGTCAATGTCATTATGGGTATGGATTGGTTGGCAGCTTGTTATGCTAATATTGATTATCGTGCAAAGTTGGTCCGATTTCATTTTCCTGGTGAGCCTGTCCTTGAGTGGAAAAGTAATGCAGCCACGCCCAAGGGTAAGTTTATTTCATACCTTAGGGCTCGGATGTTTATTGCTAAAGGCTGTATATACCATCTGGTTCATGTCAGGGATATAGACAAGGAGCCAACAACTCTTCAGTCGGTTCCTAATATTGTTGTTGATGCCCTTAGCCGGAAGTCCATGGGCAGTCTAAGCCATGTTGAAGTTGATAAGGTCAAGATGACAAGATATCTATTCCAGCTAGCTAGTTTGTAGGTGCGTTTGGTAGACGCAGAGGGTGGATGCATTCTCGTTCAGAATACGGCAAAATCTTCTTTTGTTACTGAAGTGAAAGAGCGACAACACGAGGATACTGACCTTGTAAAACATAGGGAAATTATTACACAACAGCGAAAACCTTTATTTGAGCTAACTAAAGATGGAGTCCTTAGATACCAGGGCCGTTTATGTCTACCGACAGTCGGAGAGCTCCACGCCAAGATTCTTTTGGAGGCCCATTATTCTATATATGCACTTCACCCCGGAGCGACAAAGATGTATCGGGACCTTCGACAGATCTATTGGTGGAATGGAATGAAAAAGATATCGCGGAGATGGTGGCCCAACGTCTCAACTGCCAGCAAGTTAAAGCTGAATATCAAAGGCCTAGAGGCTAACTCAGTATATTGAGCTTCCATTATGGAAATGGGACATGATAAATATGGACTTCATCACTGGCTTGCCTCGCACTCCACAGAGGTATGATTCTATTTGGGTAATTATTGATAAGCTTACAAAATATTCTCATTCCCTACCAGTCATGACGACATATTCAGCCGAGGATTATGCCAAGTTTTACATTCGAGAGATTGTTCGCCTTCACGGAGTGCCATTATCTATTATCTCTGATCGAAGGGCTCAATTTATAGCACATTTTTGGAAATCTCTTCAGAAGGGTCTAGGCACGCAGGTAAATCTTAGCACCGCTTTTCATCCACAAACTGATGGACATGCAGAGCGTACTATTCAGACAGTTGAGGATATGTTACGTGCCTGCGTGCTAGATTTTAAAGGAAGTTGGGATGATCATATACCTCTTATTGAGTTCACATATAATAACAGCTTCCAAGATAGTATTCAAATGGCTCCTTATGAAGCACTATACGGGCGGAAGTGTAGGTCGCCAATCGGTTGGTTTGAGGTCGGGGAAGCAGAGTTGCTAGGTCCTAATTTAGTCCAGCAAGCAATGGAAAAGGTAAAACTTATTAGAGACCGGCTGCGTACAGCACAGAGTTGGCAGAAGTCATATGCAGATGTTTGACGACGAGACTTAGAGTTTGATGTAGAAGATTGGGTTTTCCTGAAGGGCATCATGCGATTTGGAAAGAAGGGGAAGCTCAGTCCCAAGTACGTTGGACCGTATAATATTATTCGAAGGATTGGTAGGGTGGCGTACGAGCTTGATTTGCCTTCAGAATTGGAAGCAGTCCACCCTGTGTTTCATGTATCTATGTTGCGGAAGTGGATTGGATATCCTTCACGTATTACGCCCATTGAGGATATTCACATTGCTGAAGGCTTATCTTATGCAGAGGTACCAGTAGCTATTTACGATCGGCAGGTAAGAAAGCTTCGAACTAAAGAAGTGGCTTCTGTGAAAGTGTTATGGCGAAATAAAAACATCGAGTAAATGACCTGGGAAGCTGAGGAGGAAATGAGGAAGAAGCACCCCCACCTATTTTCGACTTAAGGTGAGTCGCATTTAAATAATTGACAATTATTTCTTTACATCAACTTAATTGGATTTTAAATGACTTGAAAGTGCGATTTAAATTTCTTATTGCGAGATAGCTATACGAAGCCTAGTAGTTGGAATCTTCAGAATTTGGTTTATGCTTTGTAAATGTAAAAAATATAGCCTCACAAATAACGTATTAGCGGAAAATAAATGAAACCAAGGAATTTACTTGACCCATTCTCGGACGAATTTTTTAAGGGGGGGAGACTGTGGGACCCCATGTGTTTTTTTTTCTTCTCTTACGTAATATACGTAACGTGGCGTGGTTATATTAGGTATATATGATTGGGTATAGCACATTGGGAGAATAATACTAAAAATGTGTGGTAATATCAAGGAACTAAACTAAAGCTTTAGGTCAAAGGATCCCTAAAACAAAGGTTCGTGGTTAAAGAAATGGCTCGGATATCACCCCGCGCGTTCGGAAGGTTTAAGTTAACTTGCACCTGTGGGATAAGACTAAGAGTTTCTAATATGCTAAGAATAATGTGTTAGGAGGTATTATAATATAACACGGGTCACATGTTAAGTGTTGGAGTCAAGCAAGTTGCGAAATAAAGGTCGGCAAAAGTTATCGTAAACTTCTCTAATAAATTTTCTAAGCTTTGGGTCAAATGTATCAGATCAATTCTCCAAATATATAAAGAGTTATGGGACCCACAACCTACCGAATCGAAGGTCTACGAGTCCGGTTCGCAACAACACACCGAATCGAAGGTCTACGAGTCCAGTTCGCAAGTAAAAAAACTTCACATCAAACCGACATCGGAGTAAAGAGTTATGACTGTTTTACCGCGGGCTGTCCGGGCTGAAACCGGGTCGCGAACCGGGTCGGGTCAAACAAGTGGTATAAGTCGGCAAATTCGACTTTTAAGACCCCAAAACATTTCATTTTAGTCCCAAAACAGTGAGCAAGCTGAAAAGAAGGTCTCATGGTGTTCTTGAGTGATTAAGGTGCGTTTTTAACGATTTCTATAGTTAAAGTTTGCCCCCGTGCCTAGAAACGCAATCTCTATGCTTTGCAATCGTTTCCCCCTTATATTAGCTGTGTTTGGAGCTATTTTTTGAAGATAGGAATTTTTTGTTCTTGCTGGTTCTTCAGTCTTTATACTTGGTTTGGCAAGGTAATCATCTTGGGACTCTTTTATGATTGTTTTTACAATGTTCGTCAAGTTAGGGTCATATGAAAAATCTGCCGATTTAAACTCAATTATGAACTATTTATAGGTGCGTATAAGCTACATATATATAGTGTTTGGGAAGCTTAGGCCGTAAGGAACAACTTTCGTGAAGAAACTACAGGCATTCAGACGTTCGTCGGAAAGGTATGTTAAGGCTAAGCTTCGTCCTTCCTTATAGCACGAATTCTGGGAAATTTCTAAGACGCCAAATGTGATATTTTACTATTATATTGCTAGAAAGACCTTCTGTGAAAGGCATTGGGATCGTAGCTGAAGTGTTTTCATGATGCTATTAGGTTGATATTCCACTCGTTTGGTTAAATAGGTTATTCGACATCTATATATGTCATTTTGTAGGCTTTCTTAACTATATGTCCATATATATGAATTCTTATTCGTCTTTGGGTTGTGTGACTTAAAAATAAAGGCATTTAGTATTTGCGATCAGTCCTTTTTTGTTAAACTGTATTTTAAAATCTCTAAAGTGATACGTTGATTTCCAAAAATTTCAAATATAATTTTTATGTTTAAACTACTAAAAAACTTGATTTTTGAAATACTTCCTTTTACTAATTATCAAGAAATCAGGTATAAGGACTAAGTGAAGCACCTTAAGCTTTTTATGAACATCTTCAGAGTTATGTTATCTTTCTAAAAGTCGAGTTAAGTTTTCAAGCTTATTAAAAAAATATATGAGCTTACATGAGACATTTGTATGCAATCCGAAGGTGATTATGAGGTTATGAGAATAAGAGTACCAATGAGCCAAGATTGGCAAAGTTCTTGTTATGGACTATTATGTGCATTCAAAGTTCATGTCATACATGGCATATTATGCGTGGACTTCGAGCTATAATCGGAGATAAGGGGCGTATTTGCCCCAAAGACTATATATATTGTACATATGGACACAGGTTGGCAATATGATACCGGTTAGCTACCAGGAGAGACCGCCATTGCTAGAATTTGGTTGGGTATGTCATGTATTTGCATCAATATATATGTATTCACGACATACGATTACACGACACACCATGCATATTTGATTACTATGAGGTCGGATGTCGGCCATGGAGGCTATCAGACTTTCAGTGTCAGGTGGTATCTCTATTACCCTTTTTACATCAGCTATGTATGATTCTACTTTCTGCCTTACATACCAGTACATTTTTATTCGTACTGATGTCCCGTTGCCTGGGGACACTGCATTTTTGTTTCGTGCGTGCAGGTCCAGGTAGGGACTCTGATCGACCCCTCCGCTAGGATTTCGGGGTTCAGCTGTGAGTCGGTAAGCTCCACCTCTTCCTGGAGCTTCCATAGGATGGTTACTTTTGTTGTATAGTTTGGGTATAGTCGGGGCCTTGTCTCGACAGCGCTTATGACACTCTTAGAGGCTATTGTGGACATAGTATTCTGGGTTTCTTTTTGCAGCTTTCAGTCTCCAGACCATAGGCTTGGCATGTATATATATGTGTGTAGGCATGTATGTCTTCAGTCGCGGCCTCGTCGGCCAGCTAGTACTTTATTATTTTGGNTATTCTACTTTCTGCCTTACATACCAATAAATTTTTATTCGTACTGGTGCCCCGTTGCCTGGGGACACTTCATTTTTGTTTCGTGCGTGCAGGTCAAGGTAGGGACTCTGATCGGCCCCTCCGCTATGATTTCGGGGTTCAGTGGTGAGTTGGTTAGCTCCACCTCTTCCTGGAGCTTTCGTAGGATGGTTACTTCTGTTGTACAGTTTGGATATAGTCGGGGCCTTGTCCCGACAGTGCTTATGACACTCTTAGATGCTATTGTTTACACAGTATTCTGGGTTTCTTTTTGCAGCTTTCAGTCTCCAGCCCATAGGCTTGGCATGTGTATATATATATATATAGGCATGTATGTCTTCAGTCGCGGCCTCATCCGCCAGGTAGTACTTTATTATTTTGGCTTTCTACCTTTGTTTATATGGCTTATTGCTATGCAGGTCATGACCTTAACAGTCCAGGCTTAGTATTTCAGATGTTGTGCTGCCCGATCTGTTGGGCCCCCAGTTTAGTTAGCTAGTATGTTTAGTGGCTAACTCGATCGAATACAGTATCGAGTGCCAATCGTGCCTACCCTAGTTTGGGGCGTGACATAACTGTTAATCATACCCACCACGAAGTCATCTAGTAACAAAGTCCCCTCAACAAGGATACCAACGGACATATAAGTCCCTAATACATATTCTCACACAAATGAAATCTCAGCACTCAAGCTACAGACAAAAATCCGGCCTCAAGTCCTCCAGAATGCCCCCAAGCATGCTAAAATCACATCCCATTCATGAAAGGAGTTCAAAGAATTACGCTTCAAGTTTGAATACATGAAAGGAGTTCAAAGAATTACGCTTGAGGTTGAATCAATGGATTCACATGACAAGAGTTGAAGAATGTGAGAGTTTTCCTAAAGGTTCTGCAGCCTCTCGAAGATAAGTCTCCGTACCGATCCGCAAGACTCCACTATACCTGCTCATGACTGGTGAGACCTATTCAGCCTAGAGCTCTGATACCAACTGGTCACAACCCATTTCTGGAGTCGTGATGGCGCCTGTCGTGGAACCAAGCAAGCCACCCGTTTTATCTAACTAAATACAATTTCCAATAAAATATCCTTCTTAACAAGTCTGTGGATAAAAATAATAATAAATCAAAATTTGGACACAATGTTTTTATGAAAATCAAAACCCAAATCCTACAAATCCCGGATCCAGTGTCACACAGTCATGAGCTGCTAGTACTTACTACTACCAAAAAGAAATGACCAACATAGTCTGAAAATAAATATGATAGGTAGAAAAGGAAGAGAAGACGAGATCACGGTCGCCAGCTGCTACCTCGTCAACTCTGATGGAACTACTGCTACTCACTCACCAGAGCTAAATCCCGTTGTACTGGATCTGCATACAAGGTGCAGGGGGTAACGTGAGTACACCAACTCAGTAGTAACGAAACCAAACTAGGCTGGAAGGTAGTGACGGACTAAACCTCTGATAATTCGAACAACAGTATATAACTTGGACATAACAGTAATATATCAGAAAATAAACACGATGCATCAAGATATGTCTGTAACTCTGCATACTAGCATGAATGCATATAGAACCATGAATTATGTGTATTCATTAATCAAGCTCTCATAAGATGGTCCACTCAGTACTAGAATACGGCCTTCAGGCCCAGGGAAGTCCATCCCAGATATTAGATAAACACAAGTGACACAATCACCAAGTATTGAGGAAAAAGGCCGATCCAGCCCCCACGGAGAAGATCCATCTCCGGAACATAATAACCACGGATAAATCCATCTCCGAAACATAATAACCACAGAGAAATCCATCTCTGGAATATCTATGCGGTCACTGGGGGTGTATGACTACGGAGGGGCTCCTTCCAGCCCAAGCGCTATATCAAGCCAACGAAGGCATGATTTCAGGATCACTGCGGTGTGCAGTCTGACCTCGTAACTGTCTCAAAACCAAGCTCCAAGCCTCACTTAGTCAGTACCTTCCAGTCTCACTTACAATGCTCTAACATATGCAACTCAGCCCAAACCAATGATAATATAGAATAAACTAGAAACTTACGAGACTGAGGCATGAAACATATACTATAACAGGACTGAGTACATGAAAGCAATAATGACAGATAGAGACAGCAATAATCAACCACTTCGGTCTAAACACATCGGCGTGAAGCCTTAACATTTATACCTAGCATGATTTCTATTTCGTTCAAGGTAATTACCACCTTCACAGTACAATATCAATCTGAGATAACCAGTAGACAGTGCCATGGGATGAGCCAGGCTACAAATATTCGGTAAACGCCCGGATTCCCGTCACTTGGAAAGTGCGTCACCTTAATTAACAACAAATATCAAATAGTTTTGGGGTTTTGAACCCTCAGTTCCAAGTTTGGAAGCGTTACTTACCTCAAAACCGGCTAATACACTACTTCGCAGTGCTCTTGCCTCTAAATTCGGCCTCCAAGTGCTCCAAATCTACCAACAATCAGATGTATATCATTATAATATGCTAAGGAACTAATCCCAATCGAATCAAAATACTAAAAAATCCCGAAATTGGTCAAAACCCGAACCCCAGGCCCACATCCCAAAATTCAGAAATTTTTATGTAGAACTGTTCTTCACTATCTCACGAGTCCGTACATATAAATAACACTAAATTCGAAGTCCAAATGACCCCTCAAATCACCATTTTAAAGATTCATAATCCCAAACCCTAATCACCCAATTTACACTGATTTTCCCTAATTTCCACAATAAATCCTACCTTTAATCACATATAAACGAGTTTAGAGTCCAAAAATCTTACCTTGGTGAAGAACTATCGGACACCCTCTTCAAAACCCTTCCAAAAGTTCAAATACCGGATGAAATATTGAGAAAATGGCTAAAATTAGCGAAGGCACATTTTTATACCTTCTGTCCAGTGGGTCCGCACCTGCGACCCTTTACACGCACCTGCGGATCCCAGGTCGCACCTGCGGAAAAATTCTAAGGCCTCAAATCCCGCACCTGCGATTGACCTCCCTCACCTGCGGCCTCGCAGGTGCTACAATTACCTCGCACCTGCGGAAATCCCTTCACTTGGCCAACTTCCGCACCTGCGGTGCCACGTCCGCTTCTGCGCGACTGCACTTGCGGCTCCCCATCCGCAGGTGCGAAAACACGAGTAACAAAACCTCAGTAGTGACAAAATCATTCCAAACTCCCTCTCGACCATCCGAAACCATCCCGAGCCCATTAGGACCCCAACCAAACATACCAACACCTTATATATGATCATTCAAACTTAGTTGAGCCTCCGAAACATCAAACATAACCTCAAAATACCAGAATCACATCAAATTCAAGCCTAAGAACCTCAAAATCCGCATTCCGAGGTCGTTTCCCAATAAGTTAACTCTCAGTTGACTTTTCCCATTATAAGGCTATCTTTAAAGACTAAGTTACTGAATTCTCATTTAATCATTCCGATTTCAAGCCTACAAACTCTAACACATTAATAATAGAAGAACCAATCCATGACACGTCAATGACAACAATAAAATGTAAGTTCTACGTAACGACAGACCGGTTCGTTACATCCACCCCCACCCCCACAACCATACCGAAAGCCTACTGGTCCAAGCTTTCAACCAAGGACGGATTATAGAAAATAAAGGCAGCAGCGTGAAGAAACCTTCACCCCTCTTGGAGAGTCTTATACCAGTTTGTTTCAAAGGTTGAGGCAGTTGGACGTCTTGAGGCCGATTGAGTCAAATATACCAAATCCACCTCCAAGGAACCTGGATTATTCCCTCTGATGCGCATATTGTTCTAATGCCCTAGGGAACGAAACAGAGAAGTGTTAGCATTTTAAGAGGGCAATCCAAGGGCTTATTTATAAAAATCAATTTGTGGTCCAGAGCTCGAAGGCGCCGAATATCAACCAAAATCCTTTTCCAGCACATGATTGAGATATTTCATAAGGACGGGGAGCCCGAGAATTCTTCCAAGTCCATCATGATGATCTGTGCTAGCAAAAGTAATTCAGTTAAGGCTCCAGCTTCTACAAAAGAAATTCCCTTGACAGTTGAAGGGGTGACAAAGAAGCTAAGCACGCTCAATATGAAGTCACCTATATTAGTTGTGAAAGGGCCTCTGGATGATGTTGGAGCGGGACAGGAAAAGCCAAAAGTGGTCGTGCTAAGGATCACGAGCAAGCCTGTGATAGTCGTAGAAGGGGATTGTATTACCTCTGTTGTTATTAATCCAGTGACCCAGTTGCAAATAGTTGACACAAAGGATGTCCCGTAGAATTACTAACAGGTGATAGTGACATATAAAGGGAAAGAAGTAGAGGAAGAAGTCAATGAAACCGGAGGACTGACTCGTTCTGGGAGATGTTTTACCCCATAGAAATTAAGGAAATACAAGCCATTCAAGGATAGCCAAATCCAAATAAAGAAGCCATTCACCGAAGGAGAGGATGAAGAGTTCCTGAAAAAGATGAAAGTGCAAGACTATTCCATTGTGGAGCAGTTAAGGAAAACACTAGCTCAGATCTCTCTTTTGTCTTTGCTGATACATTCAGATGAACACCGCAGAGCCCTAATGAAGATTTTGAATGAGGCCCATATTACTGATAAGGTCACGGTGAACCACTTGGAAAATATTGCTAACAAGATCTTTGAAACAAACATGATCACTTTCTCAGATTATGAACTTTCTACCGAGGGTACAGAACACAACCGAACTCTTTATCTCACAGTGAAGTGCGATGATTCTGTTATCTCAAGGGTACTGGTTGATAACGACTCTAGTGCAAATATTTTCCCTCTGTCCACTTTGCAGAAGTAGAATATCGGCACTGAAAGGGTCCACATGAAAAGTGTATGTGTTCGAGGCTTTGATGGAGGAGGGAAAGATTATGTCGGTGATATAATGCTCGAATTATCAATAGGGCCAGTTGAGTTCACTATGGAGTTCCAAGTGCTAGATGTGGTTGCCTCCTACAATTTGTTGTTGGCGGGCCCTGGATACATGCTGCTAAGGAAGTCCCATTGCCTCCTTTATCATCTTCTTACAATGACACAATTGTTCCATTTATTGAAGCTGAAGATGATAAAGGCTCTTGGGTCTACCAAACTTTGAAACAGTATATGTCGAGAAGATTCTTGATAGAGAATGCATTCCAGGCCCGAAGCTACCCTCCGCGTCCGTCATAGTAGCAAATGAAATGTTGAAGAATGGTTTAGTTTCGGGCAAAGGTCTGGGTTCATCTCTACGGGCTATTTTGCATCCAGTGTGTCCGCATGAAAATTTTGGTACATTTGGTATGGGATTCACACCCACAGGGAAAGACGTGAAAAGGGATAAAAAGTTGAAAAGGAAGGTAAGGTCACTTCCTAAGTCTGTTCCACACATCTCCAAGTCTTTTGTCAAGCCAGGGGTCGCAAAATGTCCAATATCATCGGTCCCAAAACATGTGGTCGGCTTTGATGAACAACTGATCAAGAGGTTCCAGAGTCTGTTTGATGATGTTAATATGGTAGAAATCGGGGAAGGTTCCAGTAACACCGATGTGCAGCTTATTAGGCCAAATGTGAAACTTAGCAATTGGAAAGCTACTCCTTTCCCCACCCGGAAGGAGTTTTGGTAGTTTGCTTTGTTTTTCCTTCCGTTATCTGAGTTATTCCATTGTTGTTATCCGAATTTTTATTTTTCTCTTGTTTTGATGTACAAACCCATCTCTTTTTATGATCAATGAAATACAATTTACCGTTTTTTATTTTTCCTGATAGCTTTTCATATTTTTTCTTTGCACAGTTCTTTTTATGGTGGTTTCAATGACATGACATGTATGAGGAATTTTCATCCAAGTCTTACAAGCTAATCTAATTCTGGCCTATATTGCATTGAATAACATAGGACTCGGGTAGAGGGACATGAATTTCCAGGAGGCACAGAAGACTGGTTTGTACACTTGAGTTCTTTGACTGCCGACCAAATCGAGTGGACATCAGATGGCTCCCTATCAATGAAGTCATCTATATGTCAGCCGAAGTATGCTATCTTCTGTTGATGGGTCTCTGAAGTATTCAACCATATGCCCCACATCGGGTATTACGATAATTAGGAAGGAATCAAAATGTTCCACACGATGAAGACCTAAGTCAACAAGTCATTGAACTGTGCCCAAGAGCTACATTTCCAGAGGACAGGGTCCGCCAGATCTGGCATCAATACAAATTTTTTGATCCACTGACTCGGGTAAGAGATTTGTCCAGAGGGGAAGTAGAGTCGGGCTACACTTCTTGGTACGGTAGAAGGGGCAGAGAGCATCAAGAGCAAGAACGACCCGCAAAAAGACCCCACGTGCAACAATTCACTGAGCAAACACAAGAGCACTGGGCTTGGTTAGGAAAGGAAAATAACTACCGAGCTACCATAAGCAAGTTGGAAGCCCAGATCAGGGAAATCAAATTTGGAAACACTCTACAAACTGCCACAACTAAAGGGGAGAAAAATAGGTTAACCAGAGAAAATGAAGTTCTCCGGGCCCATATCCAGAAATTGAAAATAGCTATTGAGAACCTGGAGAGAAGCAGAACCGATGAAAGGCTTATCAATAGTCTGAGGCATAAAGTGTGCAGTTATGGGGATGATCTGGACAAAGCTGAAGAAGAACTGGCGGGAGTTCGGGCAAAATTAACAAGAAGTGCAGAGGAAAGAACATAGTTTGTTTAGAGACTGAAACGGAAATATGACCAAGAAGTCACAGGCTTGAAGGAAAAGGTGGCCATCCTCGAGAACGAAATGGCCAAACAAGCAAAAAGGTTCAAGGCAGAAAGGGAACAATGTTATACCATGATGACTCAGTTGGAGGAAGACTTGCAACAGTTGCAAGAAAATAATCATAAGGATGCCCAGGTTTTAGAGGTTAGGTCTTAACAGATCGGGCACTTACTCCAGGAAAAGGGCGTTATCAGGCAGAGGGTTAGGGAAATTGCGGATTATATTGTCACAAAATGCCAAGAGTGTGAAAATATGACCCGGACTACCTTCTTTGCAGCGGTAATGATTTTCGTCCACAAGATAATGGATGACCTGTGCCGCCTCCAGCAAGACAGGACACGCAGGCCCATGGCGAGACCGAATGATGTCCCGCGGGCTCCTGGAGCAGTAGAAGCACTTATGTATTCTTGATGTCCTTTTCGAGTCTGTATTTCATTTTCCGGTTGCAGTCTTGTTTGAGTCTACTTTAAGTCTTTTGTAGTTCTTAAATTTCCAAGAAAATATGTCGGAGTCTTTGGTAGTTTTAAATTTCTAAAAAAAAAGTTTGTAATGAATGAAAACTGGAATTTTTATCTAATGAATGAAAATTTGAAAATGTTTATTTCCTTTTGTATTTATTTCATGAACTACGTGATGATATTATTCACGCGGCGCCGTGATACGTAGGCAATCCACATAGGATTCGATCATAACCTTAAGAAAGGAAACCGAGCGAGGAATAAAAGAGCGGAAACAATAACAAAGGAAGGACAAGAATGATAAAAGGGAAAAATCGATAAATAAAGCCGGGATGAAATACACAACTGTTGCAAACCATATAGAAAGCGTTTAATTTCCTAGGTGCATTGCATACCCCGAACGTGCGATTCCTTATGAGATAAATGTTTCAACCTAACGTTTTGTTGTTCAATCTCTAAAGGTATTTTTAGGTGGTTGGTTTTGCGGTAACCTGGCTTCCCATCCTTACTTCACTAGATCAAAAGGGAGCACAGAAATGACATCCGAAAGTCACTTGTCAATCGTCAACTTTTCTGTGGAAGACCTGAATCCAGCCATTCCAACATCCTAGTCAGCAACAACTGAAGAAAACAGGACTCTGCGTTGCCGCATGCTGGAAATGTGGGACGCATGGTCCAATGGTAGGGAACCACCCAGTACCATCCCGATTTCCCATAGATAATTCCCAGGGCAGGCGGGACATCCAACATCCCCATAAGTTACCCAGCCACACCGTTTGGATATACAACTATGTCGGATCACTTTGCCGGAAGCCTTTCTGAGGTTCGCCCCCAGGCTCTATTTTTTGGTGTGTCTTCCAACATCTTCACCGCACCACCAATCTCTACTACGGCTCCACCGACTATCTCTAGGCCAAGTTTCGAGCCGCCAGCATTCACATTCCAAACACCGTCCGTCCATCTGGATACCACTCATGTTACTCCCAATGCATACCCCCAACAACCTCAGTCTGAGGTCACTTTGGGACAAGATAAGAAAAGCCCCGAGCACTAAGAAATGGCTCGTAAAATGAAGAGTATTGAGCAGAGCCTCAAGAATCTACAAGGGCTGAGCGGGTAGAAAAACGTCTCCTATGAAGACTTGTGCGTGTTCCCGCACATCCACTTGCCTCTTGGGTTTAAAACCCCCAAGTTCGAAAAATATAACGGACATGGGTACCCCATAGCTCATATGAAAAGGTACTGCAACCAGCTCCGGGGAGCAGGTGGGAAAGAGGAACTTCTCATGGCATATCTTGGAGAAAGCTTGACAGGGATTACGTCAGAATGATACATGGACCAGGATATATCCCGCTGGCACATATGGGATGACCTGGCACGAGACTTTGTTCGGCAATTCCAATAAAATGTGGACATCGCTCCCGATAGAACTCTCTATCCAATCTCAAAAAGAAATCCTCAGAAAGTTTCAGAGAGTACGCCATTAAGTGGCGCGAGCAAGCCTCCAGGGTAAAACCTCTGATGGATGAGGTTGAAATGGTAAGTATCTTTCTACAACCACAAGAAGCTGGTTACTTCAAAAATATTATGTCTTCCATGGGCAAACGATTTGTGGAAGCAATCAAAATTGGAAAAATGGTGGAGAATGGTCTAAAAACTGGTTGTATCCTGAGCCAATCTGCCATAAGAGCAACCTCTCAGGCCATCCAAAGCGGATCCGGGAGTGCAGCCCATAGAGAAGAAAGAAGAAGGGGCCATGATGGTTTCCGATGTCAGGAAGTCTCGACAATACCCACGTCCATTTCCCAAAGCTTCCCAACATTACTATCCTCACCAAGACGCAGCTTATGCTACGCCCCCTTTTCCCTATGCGGTAATGAATGCTTAGTCACATCCCAGGCCGCAACAACAATACAATCAGAATAGAGCTCCACCCTCGAGAAATAACCATCTTCCCCCAACTCCATATAATCCGTGCCCTCCCCAAAACAACTATCCGTACAACACCTACCCCCGTGAACCACCGAGGAGACTCAACTTCACTCCTATCGGTGAGCCGTATTCAAGCCTCTTCCCAAAATTAGTCCAGATGGGGCTTCTACAACCCGTACCTCCGACCAGGCAAAACCCAGCATCAACATCATACAAGACGGGAACCAATTGTGCCTACCATTCTAGAGCAGAAGGGCATGACACGGAGAAGTGTTGGACCCTCAAAAGAGTCGTGGAAAACCTTATAGAACAAAAGAAAGTGGTGTTAAGGGGCGAAGAAGCTCCGAATGTGACGAACAATCCATTACCCACTCATAATAATGGGCCCATCATCGACATGATTTGCGAGGACCAGGATTTTGATCCAGCTCTAAAGTCCATCATCGCCATCGCAGATGTGGAAAGAAAGCCCAAGGAGGCACTCAAACCAGTCAAAGAAATGAAGAAGAGTAACCCCGTCCCCCAGGTCACGGAGAAGGCTGAGGCCAAGACAAATATGGGACCCTCTAAAGACGCTATTCTTTACGTCCCCAAGGCACCCAGGAGGGAACAAAGTGTGTTGAGTCCTCTCAGAAGGCTACAATTCAACAAAGCAACGATGAACGGCCCAAAAATGTACGTGCCGAAAGGGGCGTATGTGGCGCGGGGGCAATTAATTTCACCAAGGCTGAATGAGCCCGTGGTTATTAGCCGTGCGTCGCAGACTCCCATGAAGAATAATACTGTCGTCCCCTTAAATTACAACAAGATGGTGGTGACGTACAAAGTAAAATAAATTACTGGGGAAACAAGTGATATAAACTCATCAAAGAAATACCTCGACCTGGAAGAACTGAACAAAAGCAAGCAGAAACGCCTTCCGCCGGAGAGGCAGAAGAGTTCTTCAAAAATATGAAAACCGCTGAATACTCCATAATTGAGCAGTTCAGAAAGACCCCCACTCAAGTGTCACTTCTATCCTTGCTGATAAATTCGAACGAGCATCAGAAAATCCTAATCAAAACACTTAACGAAGCATATGTTCCGGCCGAGACCACAGTTGAGCAAATGGATAGAATTGCGGAACGATTTTTCGAAGTCAACCGGATCTCATTTAGCAAGAATTACTTTCCCCCAGAAGGGGCTGCCCACAACAAAGCTCTCCACTTAACTTTTAAATGTGAAGGTTACTATGTGAAAAGAGTAATGATGGACGACGGATATGGTGTTGATATTTGCCCTCTCTCGACCCTACAAAGAATGGAGATCGAGACTGAAAGAATTAGGCCCAACAATGTGTGCGTCCGCGCATTCGATGGTATCAAGAGAGACATAATCGGGGAGATTGATTTGGTCTTGAAAATCGGCCTTGTAGATTTTGAAGTGACATTCCAGGTCATGGATATGGATACTTCCTACAATTATCTCCTGGGAAGGCCTTGGATCCATGCAGCAGGGGAAGTGCCATCTACTCTCCACCAGATGGTTAAGTTCGAATATGAAGACCAGGAAATTGTGGTCCATGGAGAGGACGAGCAATCTATTTATAGGGACCCATCAGTCCCATGCCTGGAATCAAGAGAAGGCATCGGGCACATAATTTACCAGGCTTTCAAGATTGTGGTTGCGGACCTACATGAGGAAGGAACCCCGTGCCCTCAACCCTTCCTATCAAACGCATCAATTATGGTCGCTAACAACATTATTAAACATGGGTACACACCTAGAAAAAGGCTCGGGTGTCCTTGCAAGGAATTAAAGAACCTATAACCTTGCCTACCAATAAAAAGTTCTTCGGCCTAGGGTTTCAAGCTACTCCCGAAGATGAACAATGGGCTGACCAACGTAAGAAAAATGGTTGGGTATTGCCTCATGCGAATCCACACATCACCGCATCATTTGTCAAGCCAAAATACGTGGAGGAAGAGGAAGAGGCTTTCACAGCCGAAGAAATCGAAGAAATATGCGGAGCAATGAGACATATGTTGTATGAGGCCCATATGGTATAACCAGGAGAAGGCTCCATCACTGCTGAAGTATAGTATATGGGTCCTGACGCCAAGTTGCAAAACTGGAAGGCTACCCTATTCCCCATCAGGCGGGAGTCCCGGTAGTTCAGCTTTTTCCATCTTTTCTGCACTATGAGTTATTTCAGGGTGTAACTTAAGTGTTTTTCATTTCTTGCCTTTTGAATTACGATTTAAACCCTCCTATGTTTTAAATTCAATGAAATGAAATCAAAATTTCATGGTCTATTATTCTTTCTGATTTTTGTTTACTTTTCTTATTTTCTTCAGTCATAATATGGCCTTAAAAAATACGACATGCTTGCGGAATTCATGCTCTGATCTTAATACGCCATCTAACCTCGAAATAATGAATCAAGAACTGGAATATGACGAAGAAGAGGATTATAGGGAAATAAATCAAGAATTGGAACAATTCAAAAATAAGCCTAAGCCAAACTTAAATGAACATAACCCGTTAACTTGGGCAAAGAAGAGGAGATTCGAGAAACCATGATAAGCGTCCACACGGATGAAAGGACTAGGGACGCCTTGATTGAACTCCTATTTGAATTCAAAGACGTGTTTGCTTGAACACCTGCGCAAATATGATTTGAAATTAAACCCAGCCAAATGCTCTTTCGGAGTTCCATCCGGAAAATTACTGGGATTTATAGTCAGTCGACGGGGCATCGAGCTGGACCCGACAAATATAAAATCTATTCGGGATCTCCCACCCCCAAGAATCAAGAAGGAAGTCATGAGTCTGCTGGGAAGGTTGAATTACATAAGCAGGTTCATCCCTCAGTTGACATCCACAAGCGAACCTATATTCAAGTTGTTGAAAAAAGATGCAGCCATCAAATGGACAGACGAGTGCCAGGACACTTTCGAAAAGATCAAAGAATATCTGTCAAATCCTCCAGTGTTAGTCCCACCAGAACCGGGGAGACCTTTCTTCCTGTACCTGACAGTGCTAGAAAATTCCTTTGGGTGTGTTCTTGGGCAGCATGATGCAACCGGAAAGAAAGAGTAGGCCATATTTTACTTAAGCAAGAAGTTCACAAGCTACGAGGCCAAGTATTCTCAATTAGAAAGGACTTGCTGCGCTCTAACTTGAGTTGCTCAGAAGCTCCGACATTATTTGTTGGCTTATACCACCTAACTCATCACGAGGCTGGATCCTTTGAAGTACATATTCCAAAATCTAATGCCCACCGGGAGATTAGAAAAATGGAAAATCTTGCTCACAGAATTTGACATTGTCTATGTAACTCGCACAACAATGAAAGCTCAAGCATTGGCCGATCATCTAGCTGAAAATACGGTTGATGATGAATACCAACCCTTGAGCACTTATTTTCCGGATGAAGAAGTCAATTCTATCGAAGTAATGTTGGAAGGCGCTGACACTTGGAAAATGTTCTTCGATGGAGTAGCAAATGCAAAAGGTATTAGGATAGGGGCAATCTTGATTTCGCCCACAGGACAACACTACCCTACCACGGTCCGCCTCCGTTTCTTCTGCACAAACAATACTGGTGAATATGAAGCTTGTATAATGGGCATGAACATGGCCATTGACATGGATGTAGAAGAGTTATTGATCATGGGGGACTCCGATTTGATCATTAAGCAGGCTCAGGGATTGTGGGAAACTCGAGATGTTAAGCTTCTTCCCTACAGATAGCATTTGGAGGATCTTAGTAAGCGATTCAAAGCCACAATGAATTAGCCGACGTGCTGGCCACCCTGGCTGCAATGCTGCCATATCCGGGTAATGTTCACATAGACCCGTTGGAGATCCAATCAAGGAAAAACATGGTTATTGCAACATGGTCGAAGTAGAACCCGACGTCCAACCATGGTACCATGATATTAAAAGATTCTTAAAGACAAAAGAATATCCAGAGCAGGCCAACGGATACCAAAAGATAACCATCTGAAGGCTCGCCAACAGTTTCTTCCTAAGTGGGGAAGTACTGTATAAAAGGACTCCCGATCTAAATCTATTAAGATGTGCAGACGCCAAAGAAGCCGAAAGGATCATGAGCGAGGTGCATTCAAGAGTATGCGGTCCCCACATGAATGGGTACGTCTTCGCAAAGAAAATCTTGCGGGCTTGATATTATTGGATGACCATGGAGAAAGATTGTTTCGGTTTCGTCCGGAAGTTCCATAAGTGTCAAATACATGGCGACTTAATCCATGCACCACCATCAAAACTGCATCCTATGTCAGCACCCTGGCCGTTTGTTGCCTGGGGAATGGATGTCATTGGGCCAATCGAGCCAAGGGCCTCAAACGGGCACAGATTCATTGTTGTTGCTATCGACTATTTCAAAAAATGGGTCGAGGCAGTCACGTTCAAAGATATCACTAAGAAAGCGGTGGTGGATTTCGTGCATGCTAATATCATCTGTCGTTTTGGTATCCCAAAAACTATCATTACCGACAATGCCGCGAATCTAAATAGTAACTTGATGAGGGAGGTATGTGAACAGTTCCAGATCACACACTGCAACTTGACCCATAGGCCGCCCAAAGCCAATGGCGCCATTGAAGCAGCAAACAAAAACATCAAGAAAATTCTCAGGAAAATGATTCAAACATCCAGGCAATGGCACAAAAAGCTGCTTTTTGCATTGTTGGGATATCGCACGACCGTGCGCACGTCGGTTGGAGCTACCCCTTCCCTATTGGTTTATGGCACTGAAGCCGTAATACCCGCAGAAGTCGAAATTCCTTCCCTTCGGATTATTGTCGAAGCAGAAATTGAGGACAATGAGTGGGTCAAGACCCGACTTTAGCAATTAACTTTGATTGATGAGAAAAGGATGGCCGCAGTGTGCCACAGGCAGTTGTACCAGCAAAGAATGGCCCGCGCTTACAACAAGAAAGTGCGACCTAGGAACTTTGAAGTGGGGAAACATGTTTTAAGACGTATCCTCCCGCAGCACGAAGAGGCGAAAGGAAAATTCACCCCGAACTGGAAAGGTCCATACATCATAAGTAAATTGCTACCAAAAGGAGCATTATACCTAGGGGACATCGAAGGAAATGACCCCAAAACGGCTGTCAATGCAGATGCAGTCAAAAGGTACTACGTTTGATCCTCCGTGTAATATTAAATGTTCTCCGACTGAGGTGATGGAGGCTTTTATTCTCACTAACCAAACACCATTAACCCTTCTGCAAACCCTTTGAGCTGGTGACTCTTCTTTGATTACCCTCTTTGGAACCCGAAAGTGTTATTTGAAAAAAAAAATAAAAAATCAATACCAAAACAAAAGTTCCCTGAACTACGTTCGACTTTATTCCGAAAGGATACGTAGGCAACCTCTCCCTGGGGTTCAGTCACACCAAAATAAAAATCCACATTTCCCCAAGATTTTAAGCTGGGGCATGTGTTAAGATTCAGCGATGTGTCGCCTGAAAGGTTCCAAAGTTGTAATTCAACACAAATTCTTTTCACCAAAAAAAAAACCTTGTTCATGTCCTTCCGATCAATCGGCAAAGATGCCCAAAATTGGAGGATACAGCTGTTTGGATCCAAATACAAGCAAATGAGAAAAATTAAAATGAGAGAGTCTCATTGGTGAAAACCCACACGGGCACCGTCAGGCGACGGTAAGCAGATAAATTAAAAATGAGAGAGTCTTGTTAGTGAAAACTCGCAAAGAGCACTACAAGGAGATGGTGAGAAGAGAAATGAGAGAGGTTAGTTGGTGAAAACTCGGAAAGGGCGCCACTGATCGAAAAGGATAATGGTTCACTGACATGGACGCATTCTGGGGCAAGGTTTCTCAATCTCGAGGTAATAGTTGTGATGAATTTCTGAGAGTCAGACGGTTTACACAGATCAGGCATCCAGTACAAAGGGCATGTCATGTTCATTGAAGTCCGCATGCACTCCAGATAAGTCCTTCTTTCCTTTCCCCGAAAAGGACACCTCTTGTTTAAATTAATTGTCCATTCTGCCGTTTATTATTCTTTTGAATCCCTTTCAGTCTAACTCTGTCCCAAAACTAAGGCAAAGAAAGGATGGCACGACTGATTTACTAGGCTCTCATTTGACACGGTTCAATATGCAAAAGGCACCCAGCCTCGTCAGGGGCATCGAGTCGATCTCAACTGGCCGTAGCGGCCGATGCTTCAAACACAACTCTTGAAAGGAGAAGATCAAATCAAAATAACTATGAAGGCAAGTGAAGTGAAAGGTTAAGTCCCACGTGGCTAACCGTATCGATAAGGTCTAAAAAGCCAAAATACTCCAAAATTCCCTAAGGCTAAAGTTGAGGGAAAAATTAGAAATGAAGGGCCGATGAAGGGGAAGTAAAATTGGAAAGGTTAAGTCTCACGAGACTAATCAGTACGGCAGAATTTGAGGGGCCAAAAATCCCCCCCTCCCCCCCGATAATCCGAAAATCCAAAAGAGAAGCAAATCAAAGGCCTACAAAGGCAGAATAAATTTGAAATGTTGGGTCCTACGTAACCGGTCACCACGACGAGATCTGGAAAGCTAGGGTCCCCGAGTTTAGAAATGAAACCCAATCCCCAGCTAGCAAGCAAACAATTGAGATCTTCGTCAAAGAGGCTGAGATCAAGCAGTTGAAAATCAAGGCCGCAAAACCAACCACCGTTTCAAACTAACAAATTGTTCTTTGTTTGAAAATAGGAGATAGGTGCAAAAGCAACCATGCAAAAAGCAGGTGCAATCAAAAGGACTTGCGCAAGAGCTAGAAGGAGCTCTGTAGCATTGACTCCAAAGAAAGGGAAGTTTCCTCCAAAAAATCATTTCCCGCATGCATGAAAAAAGAAGAAGAAGAAGAAAAATTGAAGTTGAAAATGACTCAAAGTAGTATGGGGCCTCCAATCCCCAACTACACCTTTTCCCGACATGGGTGTACACGCTCCCTAGTCGATGCCAATTACGGGTATATATTCCCTAATTGATGACTCCTTTTCCAATTAGTTAGGTGGTAATTTCATATGTGTTTAGCATGTTGGAAAGATAAATTTCACTAGGTTAGATGCATCTGACCTTTCAATGGTCAAATTCACCCCATAATAGTGCACAAAACAATAGTATAGATGGCTGAAATTCACCCTCAAAAGGGTACAAAGTAGGTAGGTAAAAGGGCATTAGTGTTGAGGAATCTGAACTTCTGAATGGTCAGGTTCATCCTCTAAAATGCCTAATTAAGCAAGTCTCTATATGGTTTGGAATTATGTTAAGTTAGCACTAGGGTAGATGAATCTGACTTCCTAATAGTCAAATTCACCCCATTGGTAGTGCATAAACAGTAGTTTAGCTTACTGAAAATTATCCTTCAAAGGATATAAGTGTGCAATGAGGAGGAGCCTTAAGGAAGTGACTCCGAAATCACAAAATAGTCGGATTCACTCCTCAAAGTACCAAGAGTGGTCAAAAGATTTGACTAAACGTTAGATTGAATGAGGATGACTATCAATAGTCTCAACGAAATAGCCTCAAGGGATTTAAATCTGACTCCTCTCCATGGTCAGATTCATCCCAGATGAATAAAGAGCTATGTTTAGTAGTGTTTGAAACCGTATCAAGGGTAAAGCGAATCTGACCTTTTCATGGTAAAAAAATCCTTCCATAATGATACATAAAATCCTTGGGTTGGAGGTTTACAGGTGCTGTTATTAAGATTAACCAAAGAAATGTCTATCTAAAGTAGTAATTTCGAGATCTTATTTAGCTCATGAGTAGTTTTGTATTTCTTAGAACTGTAATAGGCATTATTAGTATAAAACAGTGCTAAAAAATATGAACTCTGATCCAATGGTCAGGTTTATCCCAATTAAAAGTGCTCAAATGTTTATAAGTGATTGTCTAGTTTCAAAATAGCATCCAGAGAACTGGAGCTGACCCTTCCCTAATGGGCAGATCCATTCTCTACTGATGCATAAAAGCTCAGTCTGGTTCGAGGCTCAATGGTAACTGCAGGTCCACATAGAGGCAACCATTAGCTTCTAATTAATTAATTCTTAGTATTCTGTTAGAAAATCTCTTTCATAGTACAAGTGATGTAACAGTAAGTTTATTAGACCATGTACGCATTTATTTTGGTGTTATAATAAATTGGACTGGACATTATGAATTTAATCCTCAAGTTGTCATTTCTTCTTATCAACGTGAGAACCCAGAAAGTTAATTATATTTTTTTGTAGCTATAAACATTCATGTCTCATTTTTCTGTTGTCCTAAAATATCCATGTAATACGGCATACAATGATTAATACTTAATTGGGATTTAAAAACCCCTTCTCATTCTACGTTTCAATTTTTGTAACTTATCTCAAACCTGTGGATTTTCTTTATACGTGAACATCACGTTTCAAATCAACATCGTCTAGGGGTTAAAAGGATAGTAATTATCCAAATCTGATTCTGATTTTTACCTTAAAGTTGTTGGGTAGCTATTTCTGCTAGTATCCTGAATTAGTCATGCTTGGCTAAATTGTCTAAACTACCTGTCCTACGAACTATCCACAATTAGGGTTGGTCAAAAGAGTCGAAACAATTTGGGGCTAAAATATGGCCATAGCCCGAAACATGCTATCTTTAGATTAATGAAATTCACTTCTAGGAAATCCTTTAGGTAGAACCATACCTTTAGTTTGAAATTTGACAAAGAATCGTATATTATTCCAAAACTACCGTAATCTACACTCGGGAGTGGAAACTCATGCCCCCGACCCTCAAATCCAAACATTAATAAAATGTACATAGAAACCACGGGTGCATTTCATGTGACGTGTTTGCCATGTGCTCAAAAACAACAAGTGTACGCCATCATGACTTGTTTAAGATAAATCCATAAACGCCCTAATTGGTCTTAAAGCTAAAACTCTCCTTCAAATGAAAAGCATAAAGAATAAACAAACATCGCCTCAAATAGGCACTATAAAACCATCATGACCATAGTCTTGACCACGTAATCTACACTTGGGGTGTGACAACTCATGTCCCCGTCTTCAACTTCAAATTATAATAAAAATCACATGTTGTAATTGTAGGTGCATTTCATGTGGCGCAATTATAATATGTCAAAAAACAAACAAGTGCACGCCGTCGTGACTTGTTTCAAGATAAATCCACAAATACTAAAAGCGGCTAAAAAGTGAAAAAGGCTAAAAAGCACAACAGGTTTAAAATATGTAAATAATTAGATAGTCAGGCCAAACATTAATAGTTAAGCGACCGTGCTAGAACCACGGAATTCGGGAGTGCCTAACACCTCTTTCCGGGTTAACATAATTCCTTACTCGGATTTCTGGTCGCAGACAAATTAGACAGAATCAAATTTTCCTCTCTTTGGGATTTTCAAAACAAAACGGTGTCCCAAAACATCATCAAAAATCTGGGTGGCGACTCTGAAATAATAAATAAATCCCAAAATCGAATAATGTCACTTAAAGTGGAAAAACTCCCTTAAAACCCCTTCATTAATCCGGGGGTAGCGAAAAAGGAGGTGTGACAGCTAATATCATCTACAGTACGAACGTAGAGGAAGCGTTAGTGGTAATGAGGGATTTATTTTTGGACGATGAGTACATGGACTGCTGTGTCATTCTTGAACAAGGGAGGGGGGGGAGGTCCTTCCATACAGGTCGTGAGCAGAGGATCATATCTCAAGATTTGGTCTGTCAGGACGACCAAAGCCCGTCGAGCCTGGGGGTAGCAAGTCTAACAAAACGAGCATTTATTTAAAAAACATTTCTTCTTTCTCGCATTTTTAATTTCTGCAAGAAAGAGCTCCTATGTCCAAATGATTATTCAATTTATCAAAGCATTTGCAGTTTCTCTATAAATCGTATATTTTCTTGCTACTATTTTCCTCCCCATTACTTTATTTACACAGCATTACTATTACTTATCTTGATGAACCGATGACTGTGACATGCAACGAGGCAACACAACAAATGGATTCCGATTTAGACGAGGATGATAGACCTGAGGATATTATGAAAAAGGTCGAGAACTTTGAGAATAGACCTAAGTCTTACTTGGACGAGACTGAGGTTGTCAACCTGGGAAACGCAGAGAACGTCAAAGAAACACGTATCAACGTTCATCTGTCGCCATTAGAAAAGGAGGAATATACAAAGTTTTTAAGAGAATATAAGGACATATTCGCCTGGTCGTATGATGACATGACTGGCCTCAGTACATCTATTGTGGCCCACAAGTTGCCAACCGATACGACATGCCCACCAGTTAAGCAAAAGCTCAGGAAGTTCAAACCAGGCATGAGCTTGAAAATCAAAGAAGAGGTCACCAAGAAGATCAATGCCAGGTTTCTCCGGGTGGTTGAATACCTGACATGGTTAGCCAACATCGTGCCTGTGCCAATGAAATATGGGAAGGTTAGAGTCTGTGTCGACTACCGGGATCTCAACTGGGCCAGTCCGAAGGACGAATTCCCTTTGCCAAAAATACACATCCTAATTCACAACTGCACCAAGCATGAGCTGCATTCCTTTGTAGATTGTTTCGCTGGCTACCATCAGATTTGGGTGGACGAGGAAGATGTTGAGAAAACAGCATTCATTACGCCGTGGGGAGTGTATTGTTACAAGATGATGCCATTCGGTCTAATGAATGCAGGGGCCACCTACATGATGGCCATGAATACTATATTCCACGATATGATTCACAAGGAGATTGAGGTATATGTGGACGATGTCATCATCAAATCAAGGAAAGACATTGACCATATGGAAGATCTGAGGAAGTGCTTCAACAGGTTAAGGATGTACAATTTGAAACTTAACCCTGCAAAGTATGCATTCGGGGTTCCTGGTGGCAAGTTACTAGGGTTCATTGTCAGTCGCCGAGGAATAGAACTGGATCCATCAAAGGTCAAAGCCATCCAAGAATTGCCGCCACCAAAGAACAAGAAGGATGTTATGAGTTTCTTGGGGAGGCTCAATTACATCAGCCGGTTCATAGCCCAGTCTACCGTCATTTGTGAACCAATTTTCAAGATACTGAAAAAGGATGCTGCAACCAAATGGACCGAGGATTATCAAAAGCCCTTCGATAGAATCAATGAGTACCTCTCAACACCACCAGTCCTGGTACTGCCCGAGCTAGGTAGACCTCTATTACTTTACCTTGTTGTGTTGGATGAAGCTTTCGATTGCGTTCTTGGGCAACATGACGAAACAGGAAAGAAAGAGCAGGTCATTTACTATCTTAGCAAGAAATTCACTCCATATGAAGCCCGGTACTCTTTATTGGAACACACTTGCTGTGTTCTGACTTGGGTCGCACAAAAGTTGGGGCATTATTTCTGTGCATACACAACGTACCTCATATCAAGGATGGATCCGTTGAAATGCATCTTTCAGAAGCCCATGCCAACGGGCAAACTGGCCAAATGGAAAATCCTGTTAACTGACTTGGACATTATTTACGTGACTCAGAAGCCGGTCAAGGGACAAGCATTAGCAAATCATATCGCTGAAAATCATGTGGACGGAAATACGAACCATTAAAAATGTATTTTCCCGATGAAGAAATGTCATTCGTAGGAGAGGACATTGCAGAATCCTATGATGTTTGGAGGATGTTCTTTGATGGGGCCGCAAACTTCAAAGGTGTAGGTATTGGGCAGTCTTAATATCAGAAATAGGGGTGTGCATTCGATTTATCGATTCGATTTTGACCCTTATCGATAATTACTTATCGATTATCGATTTGTACATATGCTTATCGTTATCGTTTCAATAAGGTTTCGATTTTTTCGATTTCGGTTTATCGATTTTTGGGGCTTATCGATTCGGTTATCGATTACACCAATAAGAAAATTTGCGGGATTCCACCAATAAGAAAATTTGCTAGCTCTAAGCGATGTTGTCATGTTTAGTACCCTTACTTAATATATGTATACAATGTGTAAAACATGTATAAATAGTGGATAGCTAATAGAGATAGACGGCTAATCATTACTATATCATACCAAATGATACTACGATTAATTGATTTAATTCAGGCAGACTAATTATTCTTCAGCTCCTTACCTAACTGACCAAAAGAACTTCTACCAAATTACAATCAACTTACTGAGAGAACCCATTTGGAGATAGAGAATTATCAGATCTGTGGAAGAAACCGAGAAAGGAGGAATTTTGAGTGAAGAAAATTTAAGGTTTCAGCAGTTCAGCTCTAAAGGGGCAGGAGGGTAGGGCCGTAGGGGAAAATCTTGAGGCAGAAGCAGCGTGAAGTCGTGAAGAGGAAAGAAAATAATAGGGTAGGGAAAATTAGAAAATAATAAGGGTAGAGGAAAATGGAAATAATAAGTTAGGGTAAAGAAAACCACGGGTAAAAAAAAAAATAAAAAAATAAAAAGAAAAAAGAAAAAAAAAAGAATTAAAAAAAAAAGATCCTTATCGATTTATTGATAAATCGATAAGCGAAGTGGACAAAATCGAACTCGAAATCGATAACTCGATAAGAAAATTTTCCGAATCGAAATCGAAATCGATAAATCGATAACAAATAATTGATTCGATTTATCGATAAACCGATTCGAATGCACACCCCTAATCAGAAACCGGTCAGCACTATCGAGTATCCGCCAAACTCAGGTTCCCCTGCACCAACAACATGGCTGAATATGAGGCCAGCATCTTGGGGCTCAACTTGGCCATCGACATGAACGTTCATGAGTTATTAGTGATTGGTGATTCTGACCTAATGATACACCAAGTACAAGGAGAATGGGAGACCAAGAATTCCAAGATACTTCCATATCTACATCGTGTACAGGAGTTGAGAAAGAGGTTCGCAAAGATAGAGTTTCGGCACGTCCCTATAATCCAGAATGAGTTCGCCGCTGCATTGGCTACCTTGTCATCTATGATCCAGCATCCAGACAAGAATTTCATCGATCCCATCCCAATGGGGATCCACAATCAGCCGGCCTACTGCGCCCATGTTGAAAAAGTAGCAGACGCAAAGCCTTGGTTTCATGATATCAAGGAGTACTTGGCAAAGGGAGAATATCCAGAACTTGCAAACGCTACTCAGAAATGCACACTTCGAAGGTTGTCAAACAATTTATTTCACAACGGAGGGATCCTATATAGGAGGACTCCTCATTTGGGTTTACTAAGGTGTGTCGAAGCAAAAGAAGCAACAAAACTATTGGAGGAGATACATGCTGGTACATGCGGTCCTCATATGAACGGTTACGTTCTAGCAAAGAAGATACTTCGGGTCGGTTATTTCTGGATGACCATGGAAACAAATTGCATCCAGTATGTTCGGAAGTGCCACCATTGTCATATACATGGGGATATGATAAACCTCCGAGTGAGCTTAATGCAACAAGTTCACCATGGCCGTTCGTCGCCTGGGGCATGGATATTATTGGAGCAATCGAGCCTGCCGCCTCCAATGGACACAGGTTTATTCTGGTTTCCATTGATTACTTTACCAAATGGGTTGAAGCAGCCTTTTACAAAGCAGTTACTAAGAAATTCATTGCCGACTTTTTCCACGACCGCATAGTTTGTCGATTCAGAGTTCCAGAGTCAATCGTTACCGACAATGGTTCCAACCTCAACAGTGACCTGATGAGATCCATGTATGAAACCTTCAAGGTCAAACACAAGAATTCCACATCATATAGACCTCAGATGAATGGAGCCGTTGAGGCTGCCAACAAGAATATCAAGAAGATATTGAGAAAGATGATAGAGAAGCACAAGCAATGGCATGAGAAGTTGTCATTCGCCTTACTGGGATACCACACCACAATCCGCACATCAACTGGGGAAAATCCTTACATGTTGGTTTATGGTACATAAGCTGTTATTCCTGCCAAGGTCAAAATTCCATCCCTGAGAATCATACAAGAAGCCGAACTCAGCGATGCAGAGTGGGTACGAAGCCGTTATGAGCAATTGGCCCTCATAGATGGAAAAATAATGAACGCATTTTGTCATGGAAAGCTATATCAGAACAGAATGACCAGAGCCTTCAACAAGAAAGTCAAGTCGAGACAATTCACACCGGGGCAGCTGGTGTTAAAGAAGATCTTTCCTCACCAAGACGAAGCAAAAGGGAAATTCTCTCCCAATTGGCAAGGCCCGTACCTGATTCACCGAGTGTTGACAGGAGGAGCACTCATACTTGCAGAAACGGATGGAGAAATCTGGCCAAAGCCAATCAACTCAGATGCAGTCAAGCGTTACTATGTATAACTTTCATGCTTTTATCAAATATTGTAAATTGAACTACGCCTGACCTGATTCCTAATTAAGAGGGGATATGTAGGCAGCCCTATGGGTTCGGTCACATTTTAATAAAAATTTCATTTCCCCCATGAATGAAAACTGGGGCAGAATTTTGAGGAGGTACCTCAAAATTCTGAAGCAAATGCAGCTGAGCATCGTACAAGCAACAACTAGAAGCATTCACCCACCAAACTGGGGCAGAATTTTGAGGAGGACTCTCAAAATTCCATAGCAAGAGCGGTTGTAATGCCTTGAACCGCGTCGTGGTCGTCGGTTCATCCAAAATAAAATTATTACTTTAAAGTATATGTTATATTTTTATAAAACCATGCATATTTACTTTTTCAAAAAAAAACTTGTTTAGCAACGCTACCCCTGTGATATGAACAAAAAAGTCCTCGTTATCAAGCAGACAGGCCGAGCCGAGCCAGTGGGGATGCGAACTAACCTTTCCCTTTATAGAACTCACAATTTTTCTTTGGATGCAGGCACCAAGACGGCGAAATCCCAGAACACATTACTATCTTCACAAGATGCATATTTCTTAAGGAAACGCTCTCAAACTCATCGCACATGCCGACGCTTACTATCATCACAAACAACGCTTATTCACCACAATCGTATCACCGCAGTTTATCATCAGCTAAGAACTCTTATTGTCGTTTATTTCCCCACACTGCATAAGGATACCATTCTGCCTTCCGAGGTTCTACGCTACCTCCCCTATATTTTATTTCCTGCACTACATAAGGCTACCATTATGCCTTCCGAGGTTCTATGCTACCTCCCATGCATTTTATTTCCTGCATTGCATAAGGCTACCATTCTGCCTTCGGAGGTTCTACGCTACCTCCCTTGCATTTTATTTCCTGCATTACATAAGGCTACCATTCTGCCTTTCGAGGTTCTACGCTACCTCCTGCATTTTATTTCCTGCATTGCATAAGGCTACCATTCTGCCTTCCGAGGTTCTATGCTACCTCCCCTGCATTTTATTTCCTACACTGCATAAGGCTACCATTCTTCCTTCCGAGGTTCTATGCTATCTCCCTTGCATTTTATTTCCTGCACTGCATAAGGCTACCATTCTGCCTTCCGAGGTTCTACGCTACCTCCCCTGCATTTTATCTCCTGCACTGCATAAGGTTACCATTCTGCCTTTCGAGGTGCTACGCTACCTCCCCTGTATTTTACTTCCTGCACTGCATAAGGCTACCATTCTGCCTTCCAAGGTTCTACGCTACCTCCCCTGCATTTTATCTCCTGCACTGCATAAGGTTACCATTCTGCCTTTCGAGGTGCTATGCTACCTCCCCTGTATTTTACTTCATTGCATAAAGCTCCTACTCTACCTCTTCAAAGCAACCACCTTTTGTGACGTTACTTATTTATGATTCTCTTGGGCTAAGCTCTGCCCCTCATTTCTTTCGCAAATCGCAAGACTAAACTCTGTCTTGTTAGCATGATACCACTACATTCTTCATGGGCTGAAATATTGCCAATTTGTCCAAAGGCGTCATCATTCGAAGGAACCATCTTTCTGGCCCGAGAACATCATTTCATGGCCTGAGGATCTCTTTTATTCAACTTGTATATCATTATTTAAAGGCACCATGGTTTGGAGGAACCATCCTCATGGCCCAAGAACATCAGTTCATAGCCTGCGAATCCCGCACCAAGTGATTCATGGCCCAGGACATCATGGTCTAAGGACAATCATCCTCAATTGTCCAAAGACAACATTCATAGTCCAACGGGAACTTGCATCATGTTTATATTATGCACGATATGCTTGTTATTTATTTGCAGGTAATCCGGCCGGAACAGCCAACCAGGCAGGAGCGGACCGCTCTAGTTCTCCGATACAACCCCGTAAGACCTTCCTACTTTACCTTAGCTCGCACCTTGCGTCCGTTCTTGTGAAACATCACCGGTATATTTCTCCGATGATTCCGGAACTACATACGGCCTGATTCCTGTAAAACCAGGGATATGTAGGCAGCTCAGAATCCAGGGTGCGGCCTAATTCTCTCCCACGATTTCCTCTCGGTCAAAATTGGCCATCATATCTTTACCCGACAACACTTTCATCCTTCTCGGGTAAAGAGGGGCAGATGTTGATACCCAATTTTTCCTCAAATTATTTTCAAACTTGCATATAAGCCCTCAAAATTACTCTTTGTAATAATGAGTGTCTTCCCTATTTTTTCATGTTTTTATTAAATTATTTTTCTATTTATTTTAATATTTCATATTTAAATAATTCATAAATTATGCTAGAAATAATTTTAAAATATTTCCCTGATCAGTATGTTATTTATAATTAATTTTTTATATAGTGAAACTCAGTTATTTCACAAATTAGCCAATTGGGTCTTATTTAATTTCAATTACAACAATTTTACAATTATGGCCCAATTGGACATTTTTGCACTATTTCAATTCGAAATTTATGCATTTTTACACTGAATATTAGTTAATTATTGTGATTTTTCCTATTTTAGCTTAATCTCATGATCTGAGCCGTTGATCATATGCATCAACGGTTCAAATCTGACTTGCCTTAATTAATTACAACGACCACTCACCAACCCCCTCATTTTGCCAGACCCCTTCATCTCTCTCTCTCTCGTCTCTCTCTCTCTCTCTCTCTCTCTCTCTCTAGTCTCTAGAGACTTCTATCTCTTCATCTCCTATGGAACTCCACCGCCTTCCTCCGACTATCTCCGACCACCATCCTTTCAACTACAAGCCTCCATGATGTCTCCTCCATCTAGCTCACTTCATCTATAAAGCCCTCGAGGGTCTGGGCCATGCCGACTTGCACCTGGGGCTCCTGCTTTGGTGGTTCCCGGCCTCTCCGGTAGGGTTTTGACATGGCCACAGCCACGCCATATAAACCACGATCTTTGAGTTTCACGGCAGGTTCTCCGATTATCTCTGGTTCTCTTATGAAACCCTAATTTTTTCCTAAACCTCTCAGATCCATGGTATTTTTAATCGATTCAAGCCTGTTTCTTTATGTTTTACATTATTCTCGACTCAAAATCTTCGATTTTCAAACATTTTTACTTACTTTTTAAAACTAGGGTTTCTTAAAACCCTTTTATGCCTGTTTAAAGCTATGTTTTTCTTTGTGTTTGAGTCGATTCTTTGAATATCTCGACTGATTCAGTACTCTTGTTGCTTTTTAAACTTGCATATGTCAAAAACCCTAACTATTAGGATTTTTTCTGTCTGGGCTTTTCGTATTGACCTGATTATTTGATTCCTATTATGACTCTGTGATTGTTATATTTTGAACAAGCTTGCTAAGGCCTAACCTACTTGTGTTACCTGTATGTGATTGTTTATTTTGACTTGTGCATCTCTAAACTTGTCCGTTTCTATGACTATTAGCTTCTCTATATATGTGTTGAAATATAGAGCATGAATCTCTCTTGATTGACTCTGATTTCCTTATTGAATGATCTGATTAAGAATATGTCTTTCAAAGCCCTAGAACTCTGCCTGTTTGTTTAAACTGATTGATTAACTTACCTTGTTTATTAAGACCCTCTATTTACTGAACTATTTCCTTAATTATGGATTTTTGAATCTAGTCTTAATTGGTTTCTCTCTACTTAATAAACTTTGACTCCTTCCTTATTAGTCATGTACTGATTCTGTATGTTACTAGGTCTTACCGAGTGAATTTTGAAACCCCTTAACTTAAGGGAACAAATGTCTTGATTTTCTAGTTATTTGATTCCGAGTTCCTTGATTACCATGCTACTTTGATTCCTTCCTTATTTAGTCTCGTACTGACTTCTATTTACCTTATATGCTATGTGTTTTACCATTTGAGTTTTTAAATCCCTTGACTTAAGGGAACCATGTCTTAATTTCTCACACTTATTGATTCTGACTTCTTTTATTACCATGCCTTTTTGATTCTTACGATATTTTGCTACTCATTCAACCATAAAAGTCCTAGCTTTTAACTGAGACATAGACACACTTGTGGTTAAAAAATCTCTATCACACTAAATCTATCTGCTCTATTACTCGGGTTCTTTGTTCTTGTCTACTGTTAGCCGGCTACAAGCCAAGACTAACCATTGTGCTCTTTCTCTTGTTCTCTCATCCTGCTTGCTTTCCTCTTCACTAGCATGTCTTATTTTAAATTTAAAGCTTCATAAAAAACATGATTCTCTACTTGTTTCATTTCTTATTTTTCTTAGTATGCTTTTACTTATGGTTCTTCTGCGAAACCTGAATACACTCAGCATGCTATTGTCTCCCTTGTCATGTGTGTTTTTGGGCATATATATTAGCTGTTTTCATGATTGTGTTGTACCCCAATCCCTTGACGCTCTCTATGTGACTCCTTTATGGTTGGTTTATGGCTATGTCAGAGTAACAAATATTTGATCATGTCCAAACCATTCCTAGATCTTTCACTAGATTGTTTACCATTAAATGTTCTACCTGTTCCCATCCCCCATTACCATTGCTTGTAATGTCTGAACTTGTTGTAATGCTGTGTCTTTTGGCTGTGCATCTTTGATGCTATGTGTGATTGTTACTTACTCATCTCTTTTCAAACAAACTCTCTGGTTTATGAACTCTCTTTCAAAACTCCTTTTCTTTTCAAACTCACATCTTGGCACTTCACTTTACTCCTAGACTCCTAAGTTCCACCCCCTCAGTGTAAGCAATTGCTTAGGGAACCCATGAGTTCCCTCTGAACATTGATGCACTGAGGCTGGTAATTACACACTGCACTTGTTCAACTTTGGTAATTATATCTGGGTGCTGGTATTGGCCAGGAACCCCACGAGGGCCCTAGGGAGCTTTGTCGCTCCCAGACCATGTAAGGCTGTGAAACTCGAAAGGACCGAGGTTGGGAGATATAGGCCTGATTGAAGACTCTCTATAGAAGTAGCTTCTTATTTTCCTTTCAGTAATGTAATTCATTATTCTTGACCTATAATAATCTGTAAACGAACGATTGGGCTGGATAGTGAATATGGGAGGGGACTATGCATGTTAAATATAGTTATGGGTAGAAATCTAGATCATAGGATTTACTTTACCTATGTGTGCAATAGTGCCATGCTTAGGACATGCATACCATGCATTAGAAACCATGTTCAGGTTGTTTACTTCAGCATCTCTACTATACTCCTATTTACTTTAGAAATCTTGTTCATAGCTAATAACTATAATAAAATATGTCGTAATGATACTGCTTTTGCATTTGCATCTAGAAATCATGCTTCAGGACTCATAATCAATGTGTGCATAATCATTATATATACGGATGCCTAGGCAAACCTTAGGCCTAATACTTATTAAAACTAAAATCAACTGTTTTATGTCTTGCCTGTATTAAAAGCGGTCTTTAAAATTAATCAGTCTCTTCTGAAAACCTTAGAACCTTGTTGTTTGTCACTACTTTTACTCCCGCAACTGATGGATTTTCAAAACGATTCTCCTTTCCTGAAGTACATGAAAATCATTCTGTTTTTTCCTAAACCTTTGCTCTATTTTTAAATTACTGGTTCTTGAAATTGTGCACTCATTCTCCTTTTACTAATACTCCTTTAAACTACTGGTTCTTGCTTTATTTCAAAGTAAGTCACTCATGTTGGAAACTACTCTGATTCATTTAAAATCTCGCTTTACTTCTGATTACTGGTTTTCTAAAAGTTATTCATCCATTTTCTTACTGAAAACTTCATCACTGTTAAATCCTACTACTGTCTTTAAATTACTGGATTTCCAATCAATTCCTCTTCTCAAAACTATTAGGTCCTTTTAGATTCCCTACTTTATCAGTCCTTTGTTAAACTTCAAAAACCTACGATTTTTCTAACTTAAAACTACTGTTTTAAATCCTGCCTTTGAGACCTTGGTTGTGTTTGAGACGTGCGATTTATATGTTTACCTGTGGAGGGATCTGTGACCCTCTTATCTGCCCTTATGTGTTCCCATATTGTAGTCCTAATTGTTTTATATGTCGCTTAGAATTTTATCCTTAGAACCTAGGGGTTCAACCTAGTACTCACCTTGTAGGATTTAGTAGTCCTAAACACCCTCGGGGACTTACAGAACGGGATGGGTAATAGCACGCAATAAGCCTTCGTGACCAGCACGCGCTTCTTTAAATAACCTCTACGGGGTGGGAAGGGTAGAATATGGATATGATGACTGGTGCGCTAATACCACGTGTAGCCCCTCTTCGAGGAGTGATTACCGGGTATTGCATTGATGTGATCCGTATTACTTTAAACCTAGGACAATTCTTTTCAAATGTTTTTACTCTGATGTTTTTCCCAAAAACCTTTAAAGAATTTCATACTTCTTTGAAATCCCCTCTTATATGAACCTTACTTGCTATTTTTTTACCATCCAAATTCACAAAACTTCTTGTATGGGACCCACAGTTGTGGATCTTGAGGGGTGCCTAACACCTTCCCCTTAGGATAACTTCAAGCCCTTACCCAATCTCTGGTGATGCAAACTAGTTCATGAGTTATCTACTCTAGTTTCCCTAACGCACCACAAAATCATTAGGTGGCGACTCTTCCTTAAACCTCTTCCCCTAAGGATTTGTCCAGAATGTCATAAAACCGATCTCTCCGAACCTTACCCGTGCGAGGAAAAAGGGGGCGCGACACCAGACGAGGCTAACTTATATGGCACTCGACCTGGTGAGGGATGCTTTGGAGAAAGTGAAGTTGATTCAGGAGAGGCTCCACACAGCATAGTCCAGATAGAAGAGTTACGCAGATTAGAAGGCGTGTGTTGTATCATTTATGGAGGGAGATAAGGTTCTATTGGAAGTCTCGCCGATGAAGGGTATTATAAGGTTCGGGAAGAAGGTCAAGCTGAGCCCGATGTTTATAGGTCCTTTCAAAGTATTGAGGCGAGCTGGAGGGGTTGCTGATGAGCTTGCTTTACCTCCCAAGTTATCAGGAGTTCATCCGCTCTTTCATGTATCCATGCTCTGGAGGTACCACGCCGACTTCTCTCACATGGTTGATTTTAGCACTATTCAATTGGATGAGAAGTTGGGCTACGAGGAGGAGCCAGTTGCTATTATTGACAGGCAGGATCGCCAGTTGAGATCCAAGAGAGTTTCTACCGTAAAGGTCCAGTGGAGGTGCCAACCAGTTGAGGAGGCAATCTGGGAGTCCAAGGAGGACATGCATAGCAAATATCCACATTTATTCAGCACTTCAGGTATGATTCTAGACCCGTTCGAGGACGAACGTTTGATTAAGAGGTGGAGAATGTAACGACCGGACCGGTCGTTTTGCTCATTTTGCATATCAGGACCCTGTTCCCTTAAATGAGACTACCTGTAGCGGCTTATTATGATTTATGACTTGCGGGGACGGGTGGTTCGGGATTCGGAAGCGTTTAGAGTGGTATAGGAACACTTGGTTCCTTAAGGTTGGCCTTAATGGCCAAGTTTGATTTCGGTCAATATTTTGAGTGAACGACCTCGGAATTGAGTTTCGACGGTTCCGGTAGCTTCATATAATGATTTTGGACTTGGGCGTATGTTTAGAATGGGTTTTGGATGATCCAGGGGTATTTCGGCGCCCAGTATCGAAATTAGAGTTTCCTTAAGTTTGAAATTTGGGTTAGAACTTGTTTTTTTGTTATCGAGGTCCGAACGGAATTTCAAGACCGGGAATAGTTCTGAAATGTCATTTATGACTTTCTTGTAAAATTTGGTGTCATTCCGAGTAGTATAGGTCGGTTCGGCGCATTGAAAGCGAATTCTAGAACTTTAAGTTCAAAGTTTGATTCAATTTGGTTTAGGGGTCGAATTCTTAGTTTCGTTGTTGTTTTTCACGTTCCGTAAATTTGAGCGAGTCCGTATCATGAATACAGACCTGCCAGTGCCTTTGGACGGGGTCCCGAGGGGCTCGGGTGAGTTTCGGACCCCTCAGAGTTAAATGCAAAACACCGGAATTTCTGTGTTTGGTTTCCTTCTATGCGTTCGCGGTTTCTCTGTCGCGTTCGCATAGAAGGATCTGGGCAGGGGTAAAAATTTCCCTATGCATTTGCATAGGTGCTCCGCGTTCGCATAGGGTAGGGCATTGGGCCAGACCAGCTTCGCCCTTACTCAGTGCATTCGCACCCCCCTCAGCCGCGTTCGCGTAGGTCTAGCCAAGCTAGCCTCTGCGTTTGTGAAGACCTCTATGCGTTCGCATAGAAGGCCTCATCAGACCCTGGCCATTTGTTCGTCGCGAATGCACTGCCCCTGATGTGTTCGCATAGAAGGGGCAGCTGGGCAATGTGTTTTTAAAACAGGACTTAAACCATTTTGGGCATTCTTTTTCTTCCTTGGGGTAATTTTTGAGCATGCAAGAGAGCCAAACGACCTGGCTATTTTGAGGTAAGAAATTCCTACCATAAACTTAGTCTAATACTTTGATTCTTAGGTAGATTAACTGATTAATTAGTGGAAATTTAAGGGTTAGAGTGAAAACCTAGGTTTTATAAAATTTGAATAATTACCAAGGAATTTCCCATGAAATCACACAAAAACTATGTATTTATGATCCTTAGGCTATGGGTAGTTGATTCCTTCAAAAATTTCCGGAATCCGAGCATGTGGGCCCTGGGGTGTATTTTAGGATTTTTCAAAGTAAGGTGAAATAACTAAGTAAATAGGAGAATTCCATACTTTTGAGTATAAATTGATATATTTGTATAATATTTGGCTAGTTTCGAGTCTTTGAGTGACGAGTTTTGAGTTTTCGGGCGCATTCTTGATCCGGAGAGTAGGTTCGACACAAGGTGAGTCTCCTTTCTAATCTTGTAAGAGGAAATTGTCCCCATAGGTGATTATAAATGGTTGGTTGTCCTTATTTGCGGGGGCTGCGCATGCACGCAGTGATGAGAGTCCGTGCATAGCTACTATTATGCGTTGTCGGGTAGTTTAGGATTCACGAGCATGCTTTATGTGTTGTACATGTGATCTTGCATACAGTCTAAGTAGTCTAATATCCTCGAATCTCACATGTGAGGGCCTCCTCGTCCGTCATAGTAGCAAATGAAATGTTGAAGAATGGTTTTGTCTCGGGCAAAGGTCTGGGTTCATCTCTACAGGGTATTGTGTATCTAGTATGTCCAATGTTTTGGTACATTTGGTGTTGGATTCAGACCCACAGGGAAAGACGTGAAAAGGGCTAAAAAGTTCAAAAGGAAGGTAAGGTCACTTCCTAAGCCTGTTCCACATATCTCCAAGTCTTTTGTCAAGCCAGGGGTTGCAAAACGTCCAATATGATCGGTCCCAAACCTGTGGTCGACTTTGATGAAGAGCTGATCAAGAGGTTCCAAAGTCTGTTTGATGAGGTTAATATGGTAGAAATCAGGGAAGGTTCCAATAACGCTGATGTGCAGCTTGTTGGGCCAAATGTAAAGCTTAGCAATTGAAAGCTACTCCTTTCCCCACCCGGAAGGAGTTTTGGTAGTTTGCTTTGTTTTTCTTTCCGTTATATGAGTTATTCCATGGTTGTTATCCAAATATTTATTTTTCTCTTGTTTTGATGTAAAAACCAATCTCCTTTTATGTTCAATGAAATACAATATACCATTTTTTATTATTCCTGATAGCTTTTCATTTTTTTTTTCTTTTGCACTGTTCTTTTTATCGTGGTTTCAATGACATGACATGCATGAGCAATTTTCAGCCAAGCCTTAAAAGCCAATCTAATTCTGAAATAATAATCCAAGAAGTAGATTGTGATGACAAAACAGGATATGATGAAGAAGCAACATTTGAGGAAATCAGTAGAGAACTAAATCACTTTGAAGAAAAACCCAAGCCTAATTTGAATGAAACTATAGCATTCAATTTAGGAGGCCAAGATAATGTTAGGGAAACGGAGCTGTTGAGGCTGCTAACAAGAACATAAGAAGATACTTCATAAGATGGTGCAAGGTTCTAGGCAATGGCATGAAAAATTGTCTTTTGCTTTACTAGGTTATCCCACTATTGTGCGCACTTCAGTAGGTGCAACTCCTTATTTGTTGGTATATGGAACCGAGGCAGTTATACCTGCAGAAGTTAAGATTCCATCCCTTCGGATCGTTGCTGAAGCCGAAATTGAGGATCATGAGTGGGTCAAAACTCGACCAGAGCAGTTGATTTTGATTGATGAGAAAAGACTGGCAGCAGTATGTCGTGGTCAATTGTATCAGAAAATAATGGGGAGAGCATACAACAAAAGGGTGCGTCCTTGGAAATTCGAATTGGGCCAGCTTGTATTGAAAGACATCCTTCCCCATCAGACTGAAGCTAAAGGCAAGTTTGCCCTGAACAGGCAGGGGTGTTCATTCTGACAAAAGTGTTGCCCAATGGTGCTTTGTATTTAACAGACATAGAAGGCAAATATGTGGATATGACTATCAATTATGACGCAATCAAGAGAGATTATGTATGATTTCATTGTTTGTCTTCAATTGCGTTATTTGTATTTGGCATGTTTCAAAGATTGGAATGACGAAGGCATTTTCTTCTGCTACCCAAACACTTTTATCCTTTGTTACCTTTTATTAGCCTTCTTGGAAAAGAAAGAAAAAGAAAAAAAAAAGAGGAAAAAAGAGTAAGTAAAAAGTAACAAAAAGAAAACAACTTTTGTTTGAACTACGTTTGATCTTATTCCTTTTAAGGATACGTAGGCAGCCTTACTCTGAGGTTGGTTCCCAACAAAATAAAAATCGAACGTTCCCCAGATTCAAAGAAACCGGGGCAGATGTTTTAGTTTTGCAAAAGATCTGATTCCAAAAGTTGTAATTTTGAACCCTATCATCTTAAATTCTTTTGAGCCTTCATGCCACTCTTTCTTTCTAACCCTGTCCAAAAGCCTACACTATGGTCCAAAGAAAGTCCTTCCGATCAAAATTTGAGGATAAGTCAAGTGAGATAGAGGTATGATTTACATCATGGGTAAAACTTTGTTCACGGGCACAAGGAAAAATGAATAAAATGAGAGAGTCTTATCGGTGAAAACCCTCACGGGCACTATAAGGCGATGGTGAGCTGATTTAAAATGAGAGAGTCTTATTGGTGAAAACCCTTGCGGGCACCATAAGGCGACGGTGAGCTAAGAGATGAACAAATAAGAGAGGTTTGCTGGTGAAAGCCCTTCGGGGCACTACAAGCCGAATGGGGTTTGTGACTTTACAGTGAAATTGGATTATGGAAATCCCGATTTTTGAAGTATGAACACATGACATGAATTGAAATGTGATTAATTGGATGGATAAGGCAGATCAATCTAAAATGCATGTCATGATCATTGGAGCAGCTGCTTCACTCAGATAAGTCTCTTTTCCATTCTTCTTCAAATAGTCATCTTTATTCAAAATTTTCCTTTTTATTCCTAATTCTCAAAGTCACTTTGCTTCGTGTCTTTTAGTTCTTTTTTTTTAGTATCTTTCCAGTTAATTTTGTCAAACAAGTAAGAAAGGATTTCAAAGCCTATTACCAGATTTTTAATTGCACAAAGCGAAGTTCGGGAAAAGCACATCACAAGTGACATGATTCAGAATGAGCAATAAGGTGATAAATGAATCTCGGGTGATTAGGTGATTCATGAATTTTGAGAAATCTAAAGGTCCAACAATTATCAGAATAGAAGTTCCATAGAACAAGTTGAGTATAATGGATTCGAGTAATTCAGAGGTATTGTGGTCGAGGTCCGATCATAAGGTCAAACAATTCTTTGTTAGCTCGAAGCAGCTAATCAGAATGAAGCGTGGTAGTGGCAGAAGCAGACACCTTCAACAAGGATGCCACAAACTAACCACCATATTTTCAAACTAACAAGACTTTCTTTGTTTGAAACAGGAGCAAGAAATTTTTTTTGCTCTGCCAGAATCCTCCATGAGGAAAGCATGTTCTAGGTAAGTTTAGTTTTAAGTTTTTAGGACCCTCCTGGATAAGGGGATCTAGTTTTAAACTTTCAAGACCTTTCTGGATAATGGGATTCAACTAACACTCATGAATGTTCCTGGTACAAACTGGGGCAGAAAATTTACGCTGTTTTGTCTATGTTATTGTGAGCGCAGGCGCCCACTGGAGAATGAGGGAATTCATTTCAAGTTTCAAGTTAGTAGCAGGCGCCCATCTGGAGAACGAGAGAATTCATTTCAAGTTTTAAGTCAGAGGCAGGCGCCCACCTGGAGAATGAGGGAATTCATTTCAAGTTTTAAGTCAGAGGCAGACGCCCACCTAGAGAACGAGGGAATTCATTTGAAGTTAGCGGCAGGCGCCCACTTGCAGAACGAGGGAATTCATTTCAAGTTGAAGTCATGAGCAGGCGTCCACCTGGAGAATGACGATATTCATTTTAAATTTCATGTTAGTGGCAGGCGCCCACCTGGAGAATGAGGGAATTCATTTCAAGTATTAAGCCAGTGATAGACTCCCACCTATAGAATGAGGGAATTCATTTCAATTATTAAGTTAGTGGAAGGCGCCCACCTGGAGAACGAGGGAATTCATTTCAAGTTTTAAGTCAAAGGCAGGCGCCCACCTGGATAACGAGGGAATTCATTTCAAGTTTTAAGTCAGTGACAGGCGCCCACCTGGAGAATGAGGGAATGCATTTCAAGTATTAAGTCAGCATCAGAAGCTCACATGGAGAACAAGGGAATTCATTTCAAATTTCAAGTTAGTGGCAGGCACCCACCTGGAGAACGAGGGAATTCATTTCAAGTATTAAGTCAGTGGCAGGCACCCACCTGGAGAACGAGGGAATTCATTTCAAGTTTCAAGTTAGTGGCAGGCGCCTACCTGGAGAACGAGGGAATTCATTTCAAGTTTCAAGTCATTGACAGACACCCACCTGTGTGATATTAGTTTGTTGAATATCTATGTATTGTATGACTGATTGACTATGTGCTAAACTTGCTCTCTTTAGAACTGATTTTAAAATTTTTTATTACTATTCTCTTAAATGGTTTTCACTCTTGGCCTCCTCTTAAAACTGGTTTCTATCCTGAAAAACCTTTTAAAGTTATATTGTTTTTCACTAATTCTTTCAAAACTATGTCAAGCACTCCTACTTTAATCTTAGGTCAATAGTTTCTGCCCCTCCAGTGTGTGTACTGCCTAGGAATCCCATGAGATTCCTCCGAACTCTAGCACATTGGGGCTGTCCATTCCACACTGCACATACTCAATCCTTGTTGTGAAAAGTCTGGGTATGAGTACTGCCCGGGATCTTTGAGGTCCTTAGGGAACTCTGACACACCTGGACACAAATCTGGCTATGAAATCCTTTGGCATTTGAGATCATTAAAGGCCTGGCCCTACAAGGTTTGCTTTGGGCCTACTTCAGGCTCCCTATAGTTTAATTTATATTTCATTTATGTAATTTATGTAATGTATTTAATACTAGTCTGTAATAATCCTTTAACAGATATTGGAGTAACTAGTGAAAATGGAGGGTAGCTGTATAATCCTGTGGGGTAGAAATCATGTCTATATGCTTTATATTCAGCTAATACGCTCTAGAAATCATGTTATAGGCTTGTGTGATGCACTAGAAATCATGTTCTAGGATTGCTATGTTATTTGGATTAAAACTATGTTGAATCTGTGCATTAGATATCCTGTTTTAGGGCACTCACATTTACTGCTTTGCATATTAGAAACATATGGTAAACCATCACTCTTTTTGTATAATTCATGATCATTTAGAAATCATGTCATTAGGCTATCAAAACTGCCTAATAAAATAGTCATCTCTATGTGCATTAGATATCTTGTTCTTAGGACTCTGTTTGCATCCATTTTGAATCATGTCTAATTCGACTAGATAAATAATTGTCCATGAAAAGGTTTAAAACAGCGTCACGCATAGGTATTATGTCTCTACATACAAATGGGGTATAATCTGTATCACCTAGGTCAGCATGCTCACATGTTGAATAATCTCAAACTGTTTAAAGAGCCCCTGTAATTGAGATTGCATATAGTCCCACGCCTAGGCAAGCCTTAGGTGTTTAAGGTCCTTTATATAAAATTGGAAACTGTATTTTTTATTTTTTACTGCTATGTTTTGCAGGATTTTAAAATCAGTGGGCAAGCTGATTAGGACCCTGTCATTTAGTTCTTAAACAGTGCGGCATGTTCTGTGTATTAATGTTCACCTAGACATCCCGTCCTAGGACTCTTTCTCAGAAATTTATCTGAACTTTGTGTTTGAGACATGCTGCTTGTTTGCTATATACATGTGGAGGTAAACATGAGCCTTCTAACTGCTTTCCCTTTATTTTACAAGTCCTACATGCTATTTGTTTGTCGCCTAGATTTTTTCCCTTTTAACGCACCTAAGGATTTTCTAGAACTGCCCAAATTTAGAGGTCCTAAACTCCTCCGGGACCACAAGGAAGGGACGGGTAACGACACGCTTAGATTTCGTTAATCAAATCACTTATATAACTGCTATTACAAGATGACGACGTCCCGTACAAGTTCCAAGCTCAACACATGTGGCACTGCAAACTCGTCATAGAGAAGAATACTATTGAACTAGACAGATACCGTGCAGGATGTGCACCTTTCTACCAGGCATGGCTGGAAGACAACTTGGACGGGATAGTGAGGCCGGGAATCAGCCGAGGCAATAGAATCATAGACGAGGATGCCGAGGCTCAAGTCAAGTACAATCGGCTGTGCGAAAGGATCCGCAATTCCGAAAACAAGCATTGGGAAATACATGAAACCAACAAGAGGCTGATCGAAGAATGGAAAGCGATGGATGTCCTTTCCAGCAGGAAGCTGGAATATTGGAGGGCAAAGTCATCAAAAGGATAGAGGATTGCCAGAACGCTGAGGGGAATGAATGAGGACACATGGCTAGAGCGTACCTGCTATTGGGACTGCGGGAGTTGGGGAACTTGTTTGATGGAATCAAGAATATCGAATCAGGGGAAGGTCCTTCTAGGACCAAATAGGCTAGATTTACCTTTTCGCTTTTATAAATGTAATAAGTCCAAGTGCCATTAGTGACTTATTTCCTATTTTTTATTTTAGTATCATTTCGGGATTCGTCTATTTACATTAATGATATGATGCATTTTGGTATCTGAGTTCTCCAAATCAACTTGTCGCTAGGCCTACCTCGGGCACAACGAGGCTCCCAAATTAAGATGCGCATTTACATTCCTGCAATATGTGTTTAAATACTGCAAATACTTTCGTCATAGCCCTCACCGATTTGTTACCTTTTGTTTTTATTTTATTTCATAACCCTCACCGGTTTGTTCGTGCATTCTGGCATCATCGGCATATCATACAAGATCCAGGGGCCCTCCACCTTCTCCTCCTCCTAGTCCACCCAAAGGCAAAGGCAAGAGAAAGATGGAAGACTTGAGCAACATTAGAAAGGAAAACGCTACACTAGTTGAACACCCAGAGGCTTCGGACAGTCGGGGTACTCAGGTCCAGAATGATGATGTGTCGCAACTTGAACGAAGGATACTTAGTGTTCCGGATGTCAGCCACCCGAACACTCAAAACCCCGCACTACCTCAGAATACCCCCAACAAATAGAATCTTCCTGCAACTCACCACTATATAACTCCACCGCAAAATCAAACCATCCCACGACAATACCAATAAAATACCTGTCACACTCCCCGAAGCACCCCACCCATTATTCCTGAACCACAAAACTCCACCAACGAACACCTTTAATGCTCAGACACCAGGCCACCATAATAACCCCATATACGTGGAGACTCTACCTCAGTCCACTCAACCCATCTCTTACACACCGGAATCCAGTGAGAAGGATATGCTTATCAGGAACTTGGCCGAAGAATTCAAGATATTAACTATCCGAGTTCAAGGCATGGAAGGAGGTAAGGGGATCGAAGGATTGAATTATGAATAACTTCGTATATAGCCTGATGTAGAACTACCGGAGGGTTACAAACCTCTCACGTTCAAGATGTTCGACGGTACTGGTGATCCTAGGGTCCATTTGAGGACCTAGTGTGACAAACTGGTCGGAGTTGGAATAGACGAAAAGATCCGAATGAAATTGTTCATGAGGAGCCTCACAGGGGATGCCTTGTCTTGGTACATCAGCTAGGACCCCAAGAAGTGTCCTAATTAGGTGAGTATGGCCTCAGATTTCATGGACCGATTCAGGTTCAACACGGAAAATTCACCGGACAGATTTTACATCCAGAATCTCAAGAAGAAACCCACTGAAACCTTTCACGAGTATGCCACTCGTTGGAGGTCAGAAGCGGCCAAGGTTAGACCGGCATTAGATGAAGAACAGATGAACAAATTCTTTGTCAGGGCACAGGACCCGCAATATTATGAAGGACTGATGGTAATTGAAAATCACAAGTTCTCTGACATCATCAAGCTGAGTGAAAGGATTGAAGAGGGCATCAAGAGTGGGATGGTCACAAATTTTGAAGCACTACGAGCTACCAACAAAGCATTGCAGTCCAGTGGTATATCCAAGAAGAAATACGTAGGAGCAGTAATGGTTGCACAAGGACCCAAATCTCTACTGATGTATCGAACCTCTCCACTCGCATACCAAGAACCTCCATCCACATATCAACCGTCACCTCCACCTACATATCAACCCACATCTCCCAGATATTCCCAACCAGCCACTACCTATCACACATACAACTCCCAACTATCTCACTTTCAGTCACCTCCAGCACGCCAAAACATCCCAAGACCTCGACCAAACTTTGACCGCAGGCCACCCACATAGTATACCGCCATTGCCGAGCCTATTGACTAGCTGTATGAAAGGCTAAAAGCTGCTGGTTAGTCACTCCCATCCCTGCTGTAGCCACAGAGAATCCATCCCAATGGGTCAATCCAAACAAAACCTATGCATACAATTCTGGCATGAAGGGACATACCATCGATGAATGCCGCTCGTTGAAGGATGAAGTCCAGGCTCTGATCGATAACAAAATCATTCAAGCTAAGGAAGCTGCTCCTAATGTTCGTAATAACCCCCTCCCAGATCATAGGGGTGGAGGCGTCAATGTGATAGAAATAGATGAAGAATGGGACCTAGAGGGGTCAATCGGGTTGATCAAAAAAGGTGACGATCCCAAGAAAGCAGTGGTTACCCTTAATCCCATCATAGTGCAGATACAGCCGTTAGGAGAGGCGGAGGTTATTACATCAGTCCCGTTCGAGTTTGATATATCACCGCCTACAGATACGCCCACACCATTCAAGGTTGAAATAGAACCACCTGCGGTGACTCCTGTTCCATTCGAAGTAAAGGTAGACACACCAATTACAGTGACAGTATCAACGATGCCGCCCTTCAACACTAATGTCGTGCCTTGGGATTACGTAGCCGAAGCTAGAAGGAAAGGAAAGGTCAAGGTAGAATAAGTTGGTGCTGCACAGGGGATGACCAGGATTGGAAGGGTCTACACACCCGAAAACTTGGGAGAGTCTAGCAAGCAGGTTTCTAACAAGCCTCCCGTTATTAAGACAGGACCGGATGACCTCTGGAGAAAGGTGCAAGCCAGGGAGTACTCAGTCATAGATTATATGAACAATACTGCGGCCCAGATATCTATCTTATCATTGTTGCAGTATTCGGAAGCACATAGGAGTGCTTTGATGAAACTGTTGAATGAAGCTTATGTGCCAAACAACATCACAAGCGGAGAGATGGCTAACATGGTGGGGCAACTATTAGAAAGTCACAAGATTACTTTCTACGAGGATGAACTACCACCTTAGGGCTTGAGTCACAACAGGGCACTGCACATTACCGTGAAATGTTAAGATTACTTAATTACCAGGGATCTGATTAATGGAGGGTCCAGCCTTAACATTTTCCCATTGACAACACTAACGAGGTTGGGCAAGGGATTGTACGAAATATGAGAAGGATCCATGATTGTAAATGCTTGCGATGGGTCTCAAAGGTCCACCGTTGGAGAAATCAGTCTCTGTTTGCAAATGGGTCCTACATGGTTTGAGGTTGAATTTCAGGTGTTAGATATATCTGCATCCTATAATCTACTACGTGGACGACTATGGATACATGTCGTTGGGGCTATGGCCTCGACTTTGCATCAGGCGGTAAAATTCGAGTGGAATCACCAGGAAGTCATTATCCATGGGGATTGGAGTAAACCCATCTACAACCGCCAGACTATCCCAGTAGTTGAGGGTAAGAGAAGGCTTGGTGGAGAAACTTATCATCACATCGAGCGGGTCAATGCAATCGAAAAGGATAAGTGGTGGAGGAGTAAGATTGAAAGCATAATGAATTGGAGCGGATACAAACCCGGCAAGGGTCTCGGTAAGAATCTTCAAGGCATTTTCGAGCCAATACGGCTCAAGCGCCACGACACTACCTTTGACCTGGGCTACCAGTAAACTTGGCAAGAGTACGATGACGGGATGCCACCATGGCGCGATCCTTACTATCCATTGGAGCAGCCCATACCGCACCTGGAATAGACTTTCCAGCAAGCCGATGTCATAGGGGGACCAGAAGGGGAGGAAGAATTAGTAGCCTTAAGGAACTTATTCTTGGAAGACGAGGATATGGATTGTTGTGTCATCGTTGAGGAGGAGTAGGAGGATGTCCCTACCATCCAAGCTGTGAGCAAGGGATCGTTCCTCAGAAACTGGATTGTCAGACCATCCAGGGCCCGACGAGTCCCGGGGTAACAAGCTGAACATCATTGTCTATTTTGCTTTCCAAGAAAATGATTTCTCTTTCTTGCATTCTGTTTTAAATAAAGTTACCAATGTTCCGAAACGTTTGTTTAAATTATTGAAAATCGCTTTTATGTTTTAATGAATCGATATTTATTATCATTTTTTCTCTCATACTTTTACTTATACATCATACTATTTGCGGTCTTGATGAACCACTGACTATGACATGCAATGAAATAACACAACAAAAGGACAGTGATTCACAAGAAGATATCATACCCGAGGAAATCGTCAGAGAAGTAGAGGACTTTGAGAAAAAGCCTAAGTCCAATCTAGACAAGACCGAAGTAGTAAAATTGGGAGATTCAGAGACTGTCAAAAAACCCGCATTAGCATCCATTTGTCACCGCCAGAGAAAGAAGATTATACACAATTACTAAAGGAGTATGAAGACGTATTTGCATGGTCGTACGATGATATCACCAGACTAAGTATCTATCATGGCTCACAAGTTTCCCGCCAATTCAATGTGCCCACCAGTTAAGCAGAAGCTCCGGAAGTTCAAGCCTGATATGAGTCTGAAAATCAAGGAGGAAGTCACCAAAAAAATCAACGCTAAGGTCCTCAGAGTGGTTGAATACCCAACATGGTTAGCCAACATCATGCCAGTTTCGAAGGATGGAAAGGTCAGAGTTTGCATCGATTACCGGGATCTCGGCCGAGCCTGTCCAAAGGAATCCCTCTTCCAAACATACACATCCTAATCGACAATTGCGCCAAACATGAGCTATATTCATTTGTGGATTGCTTCGCCGGTTACCATCAAATATAGATGGACGAGGAAGACGCTGAGAAAATGGCTTTCATCACGCTGTGGGGAGTATACTATTATAAGATGATGCCATTCGGCCTAAAGAATGTTGGGGCCACTTACATGAGGGCTATGACCACTATCTTCCATGACATGATACACAAGGAGATCGAGGTATATGTGGACGACGTCATCAACTAGTCCAAGAAAGCCACAGATCATATAGTAGATTTTAGGAAGTTCTTCAACAGATTACGAAAATACAACTTGAAATTAAACCCTGCAAAGTGTGCATTCGCGGTTCTTGTCGGAAGATTGCTTGGGTTCATCGTCAGCCACCGAGGAATAGAACTAGATCCATCAAAGTCAAAGCCATCCAGGAGCTACCACCACCAAAGAACAAGAAGGATGTAATGAGTTTTCTGGGACGGCTAAATTACATTAGCCGGTTCATAGCCAAGTCCACAGTCATATGTGAACCAATCTTCAAGATGTTAAAGAAAGACGCTACAACCAAATGGACCGAGGATTCTCAAAAGGCCTTCGACAGAATCAAGGAATACCTATCGACGCCACCAGTTTTGGTTCCGCCAGAGCCAGATAGACCCTTATTACTCTACCTTGCAGTACTAGATGGAGCTTTCGGCTGCGTTCTGGGGCAGCATGACGAGACAGGGAGAAAGGAACATGCTATCTATTATCTGAGTAAGAAGTTCATTCCATACGAGGCACGATATTCTCTACTAGAACGTACTTATTGCGCTCTAACCTGGGTCGCTCAGAAGCTGAGACACTGCTTTTGTGCCTACATAACATATCTCATACCAATGATGAATCCCTTGAAGTATATCTTCCAGAAAACCATACCCATTGGAAAGATGGCTAAGTGGAAAATCCTACTAATTGAGTTCGACATCATCTATGTGACTCAGAAAGCGGTCAAGGGATAGGCATTGGCAGATCATCTTGCAGAAAATCCTGTGGGAGGGGAATAAGAACCCTTGAAAACGTATTTTCCCGATGAATAAGTATTGTTCATAGGAGAAGACATTGCTGAATCCTATGATGGTTGGAGGATGTTCTTTGATTGAGCGGCAAATCTAAAAGGAGCCGACATTGGAGCTATTTTGGTATCGGAAACTGGCCAACACTATCCGGTATCTGTCAAAATCGGATTTCCTTGCACCACCAACATGGCAGAGTATGAAGCTTGCATACTATGACTCAAAATGTCCATCAACATGAATATTCAAGAGCTTTTGGTAATCGGCAATTCAGATTTGCTTATACACCAAGTACAAGGAGAATGGGCCACCAAGAATTCCAAGATATTTCCATATCTGCACCATGTGCAGGAATTGAGAAAGAGGTTCACAAAGACAGAATTTTGGCACTTCCTCGGAATTCAGAAAGAGTTTTCTAATGCACTGGCCACATTATCATCCATGATACAACATCCAGATAAAAACTTCATTGATCCTATTCCATTGAAGATCCATAGCCAGCTAGCATATTGCGCCCATGTTGAAGAGGAAGCAGACGGGAAGCCTTGGTACCACGACATCAAGGAATACTTGGAAAAAGGGCAGTACCCAGAGCATGCGAATCATACGCAGAAACGTACACTTCGGAGGTTGTCCAACAGTTTCTTTCGCAACGGAGGAACCCTATACAAGAAACTCCCGACTTGGGATTACTGAGATGTGTTGATGCAAAGGAAGCTTCTAAGCTACTTGAAGAAATACATGATGGGTGTTGGTTGATTTCCCAATGCACACGCAAGTGTACGTGGTCGACAAGTAATATAGGATTTTAAGTCCAGATATCGTACCCACAGGGACTTGTGATTAACTATC